>SNQJ01S0011918.1:61713-139856 GCA_010110895.2 Picea sitchensis
ATTAGGAAAGTCATATAAAGTTCAAATCCAAAGATTAATGTATTGCAAACTCAATGAAACACAATCCCACAATCAATATAAGAATGACCAGTGAATACAGTTCGAAAGTTCTTTCAGCTACACAATGATAAACAAAGGTAAGCACAGTAAGCACATTGATTAAAAAGATCATGACAGTTCAGATAGTGATCAAGATGTGACCTCGAAAGGGGAATTTTTCATGCTTACAGTCGTGAAAACTTTACGAAGACAAATGTGCAAAAGTCTCAAGAAATGAAAGTTTCGTCTGCGACGAAAACTTGAAGTTCGCAAGACATAGGTGTAGGCAGCTTATAGGACAATGAAAACAATTGAATTGGCTGCCAACAGGGTGTTAACATGCATGACTTTGCAAATTGTTGACAAACCTATAACCTTAGCAATGAAAATCATGGTGTTAATAGCTGGCTCCAAAGGGGATGTTATCCTCCCTTTGAGGTAGCAAAGAACAGTAGACTAGGTGCCTATCCATTGGGCTTCTCCCAAACTCAAATTTTCAACTGTACTTGTAACCTGCATCTACTGAAAACCCAAAACTGTATATGCTCCAAACTGAAATCTGAAACTAAGATGAAAATGAAAACTGCAGATTGTTAAAAGAAATGCTCATAGTACCAAGCTTATTCGCACTCCTACCTACCCTAACTGCTGAAAAATATTACAATCAAATGAAATCAAAACTCCAATTCAACCATGCAAGAACTTTATCCACTTTTTGGTTTCTTTTCACATGCTTGCTCCAAAGCCGGTTTACTGACAATTCATTCAAAAATTTATCTATAAATTCAAATCTAAAAAAATTCAAAAAATTGGGATTGTTTGTCGCCTCCACCAAAACTACAAATGGATCCTCTAAAACATGCACAAAACAACAACCATGTTTCACCCCTTCGACTTCACTCTCGTTTTTAAGTGATTTAACCTGTCTATTACTACCAAGAGGCTGAAAAATCTGTTGAGATTGTTGGAAATAACAATCTTCTGAATCAAAAGACAGTGCTAGTTGAAATGAAACCCTTGGTGGAAAGAAATCTATATCTCACATCGGCGTTGATTGACCAACATCTTTATTTCCAGTCTGGTAGTTAATCACATGTTGCAAATATGAACTGAAATAACCTTCCATGTAATCAACAACGCGGTCATTAAATGCATGAGAAGGTTGTTGGTCTTCCTCACTGATAACAATTTTCTCATGTAAACAACGTCACTGTGAATGCAGTCAGACTTCTTTGCTTCCTTTTCTATCTCATGATTTACTTTCAACAATTCAAAGGAAGAAAAACATAATGGAAGATAGTTTTCATTTGCAAGTCCACCACTTTCTTCATATTCAACATCATGCCTGGAGGATTTATGATTTGAAACATTATAAAAAACAATCTTCATCAATTCAAAAGAAGCAAAACACAATGGTAAGGTTCTTTCACCTGATTCAAATCCTTCTTCATTTTCTTCACTCCTGTCATATGCACATTTTTCAATTTCTTTGGATTTCAGAACACACTCATTTTCATATTGATCTTGGACCAATGGCTACAATTTTGAACTGATAAAACCTTCCATATAACAAGCAACATGGCCATTAAACACATGAGAATATTGTTGCAATTTCTTGTCAGTTGTTTCCCATGAATCAATGTGATTTTTCATCAGCACACATTCCTTTGCCTCAGTGATGATCTTTAAATTTTCTTTCAACAATTTAAACAAAGAAAAACATAAAGGTAAAGAATTTCTTTCATCTGATTCAATACTTTCTTCATATTCTTTTTTGTAGCTATGATATGTAGGTTGATTGCTCTCATTACACTGTTGAAAAGGAACATTTTCTGATAGAGAACATGCAACTGGTTGTTATAGGAAGTCAACATCATAACCATCATCATATTCATCATATATAGGCAAATCAACCACATCTTCAATGTCATCTAATAAGAAAAATCTTGGGAAATCAACCTCCTCTTCAACACGATGATTTGGAAATTCATTTTCTTGTCTGTCTACAAATGAATACATAAAACAATTAGCGCCATTCTTATCATGGGATGGATCAGAAGCCAAACTAGCACCTTCTTTTTCAATAAGTAGAATATAATCCTTTTCAAAATCATCAACATTTAAATCTTCAAGAGGACATATGATATTATTAACCTTCTTTTCAAGATTCAAATCAATTGTTCTTTGTTCATATTCATTGTCATGTTATTTAGCATCCAACTCCTCATTTTGAATTTGTTTACATGCTGGAATATTGTCTTCAACTTCCTGAGCATTGTTGAACATCTTCTTCAAAGACATAGACTTCCTCTCCATCAAAATAAAAGATAACTTTGATTGAAAGTTTGTTACATAATAGAGTATGGAAGCAACTGTAACATACCCAGCCACCCACAAGTCGGGTACACTACCTGCAAGCTCACCCTAGGACTTCTTTCTCTTACTGATACCTTCTTTAGTCATTGAGGATGAATAAGATAATAGATTTAACAACATGCACAATAGTATCCAACAAGAATGCATAATCTAAAGATTACGTTAAACAATAATTAAATATACACAACAAAAATACATTCATACACATGTACATGATAATTAAATTACACAGCGGAAATACATTCATACATAGATAGGAAGATCATGATAGAGAGCACTTATCTTTATGAAAGATGACACTGACTGGCTACAGACCAAGGACTTTCCACCCAACCGTGGACACCCCTACTCAAAATCTCAATAGCAGTGTCACCCCTAATCCAGGGCTATGAATCCACAAGGACTATTCCAAAGTGTAATTAGGTTCTCAAACCAATCATCTCTCAATATCTCACAGGTTTCCCAACACCCAAAACAATACAAGTACCCATCTCTCTTCTACCCAGCCTATGCCACCTGAGAGAATGGACCTCCACCCTTCTCTACCACGCAGTCCCTCGGGCAGTCCTTCTCCTTCTTGCCAGGGCTTCCAACGCAGCTAGTCTAGAATATCAATGCTATAACTCTCAGGACTCATAGTTGTGAGCAAAGTAGGGCTCATGCCAATGCATTTCAGACATGCAGGCCCCAAGTCACGGATGGATCACACCAACAACCACTACAACCAACTATCTCCTAGCTAATTATTCAGTAGATTTCTTTCCTTTATCTTTTCCAACCAAGATGCAGGTGAGGATGGGTCGATGAATGGGTCACGGAGTACATGGGAGGGCATTCATGGGAGTGTGTGAGGGAAGAATGAGTGAGTTAACAAGAAATCAATGAACAACTCACCAGTCCAACCCTCCCATCAGACTAGAGGCGGGTTTAAGTAACCTCGTGGGGAAAACAAGAACCTCTTGTCCTTCCCCAAGAAGTTCATGTAATCGATCCCCTCCCTTAAACAAAAAGGGTAATAATAAAATAGGAATAACACGTAATCCCTCAAGGTCCCTCTCTTGTGGAACCATATCCCCCTATAACTCTAGTCCTTGTTCGTCTAGCATCCAACAATGTGTTTATTATTATTAATGATCAAAACATTACATTTATTGGGCATACTAGCCCTTCAATAATTTTCTGGGCACTCTGGCCTCTCAACATTGTAACAATACATTATTTAAAATGGGGGTTCAAAACTTGGGGTGTTACATCCCCTCCCCCTTATTTTGGCACTGTCCTCGGTGCATATATAAAACAGAGATCAAAATCTCAAATTTATTTAAAAAGTTGTAGGTACTTTTCCCGCACGACATCTTCATGCTCCCATGTAGCTTCTCCAAGACCGTAGCATGTTCAATGAACTTTTACCAGTTCTATAACTCAATTCTGGAGCATTTTTACTTTTCTGTCTAATACCCGCACTGGATTAACCTGAAAGTCTCCCTCTGTATCTACTGGAATCAAATGAGAATCAATAACATGGTTAGGATCATGTACATATTTATTTAGTAAAGATACATGAAATACATTATGCACATTCATGGAAGTAGGAAATTCAAGCATGTATGCAACTGACCCTATTCTGTCCAATATTTCAAATGGACCGTAGAATCCGGCTACCATCTTTGTACAACTACCCAATTTCAAAGAGATTTTATTGCGATTCACTTTCAAAAGTACATGCTCCCATACTTTAAATTATCTAACTGTCATGTTCTTGTCTGCATAAAATTTCTATCTATCATGAGTTGCCTTTAAATTCTTCTTAATCGTGACCACCTGGTCTTCCATGTCCTTGAGCAACTTCGGCCCAAGTACCACTCTATCGGTTGGGTTGTTCCAACTCACGGTAGTATCGCATTTCCTACCATACAAGGCTTCAAATGGGGTCATTCTCAATGAAGCTTGATACCCATTGTTATATGCAAACTCAACCAAATGTAAGTAATCTTCCCACTTAGATGGCTTATCCATCACGTACATTCTTAGCATGTCTTCAATTATTCAATTGACTCTCTCTGTTTTCCCATCTATCTGGGGATGATATGATGTGCTAATGTTTATATTTGTGCCAAATCATTTAAAAAATCCCCTCCATAAATTAGAGGTAAACTTTGTATCTCTGTCCAAGACAATTGTTCTAGGTATCCCATGTAACCTAGAAATTTCCTTCATGAAAATTTATGCAATATTAGTTGTTGTATGTGTTGTTTTGATAGGCACAAAATGAGCATCCTTTGTTAATTTGTCAACCACCACCATGATTGAATCGTGTTGCGTATTCATTATGGGTAATCCTGTGATGAAATCCATGGTGATCACTTCCCATTTCTTCTTTGGGATCGACAATGATTGTAGCAAACCCGTTGGGTGCCTATGCTTAGCCTTCACCTTATGACATTCCATACATCGAGAGATGTAATAAGAAACATCCTTCTTCATTCTTGTCCAAAAGAACTAGATTCTTACTGTTATAATTGTTTTCTGCTAACCTAGATGTCCAACATAAGGAACATCATGCATTTCCTTCAAAACCAAATTCTCCAGTTCTCCAGAACTAGGAACATAGATTCTATTTTTATGCATGAGTAATCCATCTTCCTTTATCTCATACTCCTTTACTTTATGCTGTACATTTCCTTGTTGTAAGTTTTCCTTTACCTGTAGGTAATGTTGATCTATAACAAGGCCATCTAAAATTCCTCTCTTCAAGTTTGACTGATGCATACTGAAAGTAGTAGCATGCATGAGATGCACTCTTATACTAAGTGCATCGACAACTTTATTATCCTTTCCCTTGATATTCTTGATATCGAAGTCATATTTACTTAAAAATTCCAGCCATCTTGTTTGCCTGGTATTCAAGGTCGGTCGTTCAAAACAATACTTGAGGCCAATGTGGTCTATCCTTAATTCGAATTTCTTACCCATGAGATAATGCCTCCACATCCTCAAGGCATGAACAATGACAGCAAGTTCCAAGTTGTGTGTGGCATAGTTCCTCTCATGCTCCTTAATCTTTCTGGACTCATATCCAATGACATGTCCATTTTGCGTGAGGACTCCCCCATGTCCTTCCTTACAAGAATTTGTACATACCACAAAACTTTCATTTGGGTCAACATCTTTAACACATGTGCACTAGTAAGTAATTCCTTCAACAAATTGAAATTATTTTCACACTTGAGTGTCCATTCAAATTTAGTTCCCTTCTTTTGAAATGAAGTGATGGGATGAGAAATATTAGAGAACCCTACTATGAACCTTTTGTATTAGTCGACTAATCCCATAAAAGATCTGATGTCTGACACATTTTTGGGTGTTTTCCATCCTCTAATGTCTTCGATCTTCTCTGGATCTACTGCTATGTCCTACTCTGAAATAATGTGTCCCAAGTAATGGATCTAATTTTGATAAAAGAACACTTACTCAACTTGTCATACAACTGATGTTCTCTCAGTACCTACAACACCAATCTCAAGTGATGTTCATGCTCCTCTTCAGAATTAGAATAGATAAGTATGTCATCCAAGAATACTATGACAAACTTGTCCAGATAATTTATGAATATGCCATTCATTAAGCACATGAAGACAGTTGGTGCATTGGTCAGTCCAAAGGATACCACTTCAATTACATAATGCCCATACCTGGTCCTAAAGGTTGTCTTATGAATGTCTTCTTCCTTGATTCTTACCTCATGATATCTTTCCCTCAAGTCAATCTTTGAAAATATCTTTTTTCCTCTTAGTTTCTCAAAGATTTCATCAATTCGAGGTAAAGGGTACTTGTTATTTATAGTGTACTTTTTCAGATGTCGAAAGTCAATACACAGCCTCAAGGTTTCATCCTTCTTTTTGAAAAAAAGTACTGGTGCTCCCCAAGGTGAAACACTTGGACGTATGTAACCTTTCTTCAAACATTATTCCAACTTCATTTGTAATTCTTTTAGTTCTAGTGTGCTCATTCTGTAAGGTTTTTTTGACACTAAGGTAGCTCCTAGCACTAAATCAATTGAGAAATTTATCTCCCTTCTGGGTGGCAATTTGAGTATTTCTTGGAATACATTTTCAAATTCCTGTAGCACCAAGAAATATTCAAGGCTTGTCCCCTTTGTATCAACTGGCTCCTCCACATGAGCTGCATACATTCGACATCCTTTTCTAAAACATCTTTTCAGTTGTAAGGCCGAAATCTCCCTTATAGAGATGGGTCTTGGAATTCCTTTCACAGTGCTCTGTTTTCCATTTCCATCAAGACATGTAAATGTCTTTTTATGACAATCTAGGATAGCATGATTCTTTTCCAACCAATCCATCTGAATCAGAACATCATAACACCCCAATGGTATGATATTTAGATTAGTACTAGTATTCAAGTCATTAAGACTAATGGAACAACCTCTAACCATATCATGGATTCTTCTTTTGGTTCCAGTGGCTAATTGAACCAAACTTGATTTTCCAAGTTTACTTTTCTCCAAATGTAATCTATCACTATCTTAGGATCAATGTAACAATGGCTTGCTCATGAATCAATCAAAATAGAAATAGGTCGATTTATGATCTTACCTTCCACCTCGATCATATTGGATTGGTACTATGCTTGTCAATCATTTAAAGCTACATAGATTCTTCCCATATCTCCAACTGTTGTAGCCTCTTGGATGTTATGCATAGTCTTCATTTTGTCCTTTCTATATCGAAAATCCTTGTACATGTGATCTTCTTTGCATCCCCAACATTGGATTGGTGGTCTTCCCCTTTTTTCGAAGGGATCTTCCTTCTTGAAATCCCCTTTAGCATATTGATCTTGATTATCTCTATTTGGATCATTCCTATTCAAGGGAGGTTTGAATCCTTTCCTCCTCTCATCAGACTTCACATTCTCCTTGTCCTTCCAAGGTTTCTGTAGGGATTCTCTTCCTTGGCCTTGCTCATATATGTATTTAGCTTTCCTGGTGGCCTCAGTCAAGGTCTTGGGTTCATCATACTTGATCTTTTCCTTATAAAAGGTTGGAAATCCACTTAGAAATCTTTGTATTTTCACTTTCTCATAACCAATGAACTTGACATACTTTAACAATCCTAAGAACTTCTTCTCGTACTCTGCCATAGTCATGCTTCTGAACTAGAGTTCAAAGAACTCATGCATTTTCTTGTCATAGAAATGCTCTGAGAAGTACTCCTTCTGGAAGTACTTCTTGAATTGCTTCCAAGTGATCCTAATTTCATCAACATGATCCACTTGCTTCAGTTGGTCCCACCACACTGCATATTTCTTGTGTAAATTGTAGGTTCCCATCTTGGCTTTCAGGTTTGATGAATAGTTATGCAACTGAAAATATCTCTGGAGCCCAAGAAACCATGCTTCAACATCATCTTCACTTTCTCTTTCACCATCGAAGGAATCTAGCTTGAGCTTCCTCAGCTCTCCATGCAAACAATCTACCTCTTTCTTCCTTCTCTAGTGTCTGACAGGAGACACTTATGGACTTCTTACGGGATCATCCGATGCATAAAAATTTCTTCCTGAGTAAGGAGGTGAGTGGTGTCCATGAGCTCTGCTAGCACTTCTGGAATAACCATTTCTTCCATGAGAATCTCCTCTTTCATGACACCTGACTTCTTCCTCTTGTCTTGAGTTTGATCCCTTATTTGTTTTCCTCTGTAACTGATTTAATCTCTACAACACTTGAGCATTTATCTGGATTTTCTCTCTAAATAGTCTCTCATTGTCTACTTTGTAACTCTGCACTTCCATCTTTAGGCTTCTTACTGTTTCTATTAATGTTTCCTGCTCTCCTTTTCCCTTGCACCCATTAGACTTTGTCTTGGCATTACTAACTCTGGTATTTTGACCTTCATCCTCACTTTCATGACTGGAGGCTCCCTTGCCTTCTTCCATTTCCTAAATACGCATCCTGAGATGATGTGATTAAGCCTCTTAATTCTGAAAAATGTGCAAGCGACCATTTTTTTATAAATATGCATATCATAGGCAAAAAAAATTGCCAAACCATGCTACAGGTCTCTTTCTTGTTTTTCTTCATGGAGATTATATCCCCATTCTCCAAAAATAATAGTTTCCTATTATCCTTGGCTGACATAGAGTTTCACCCTACATAGTCACGTCCTTCAAACCACCTCCCCAAGTGATCACAACTAGAAATCGCAGCAAAATCCTCCCTTAGCACTTTTTTGTCTCAGATACAACCAAATCTACCCTTATTCCTCCTTTCCTCAACTCTCAAACTCCATACGACCATGGCCATGACCTTGCTCTTAGCTGAAAAGTGTTTGTCTGGAGCTTTGGGACTTCGGGACTTTCAACCAGGACCAAATCAATAGTCCTCATCCTCTCTCGCAATCGACGATCAATATCCACTTCGAGACTCCGTGCTTCAGGAATCTCAACTATTCTCGCTTGCATCCTCCCATAATGAATTTACCCAAAGTTATTGATCTTGTGACAGGTTTCCTCCCACATATCAATGGTTGTGAATCATTTCGGCACTTTGGGCTTAGGAAATTTCAAACTTCCCTTCTCATTTTCTCCCAGAGTGCTTTCACCTGAAGTTGACGATCCTTCGATGCATGTGCTCTGGAATTGACAGTCGATATATAATATGGCCTTTGGGCCTTCAGGAGTTTTGACCCAATGGAACCTAACACACCTTTCCCTTCTGGAGTGCCCAGTCTTCCAGACTACACGATCTATCGCCACGTGGTGAAATGGTGGAAGTGTACATGTGGCCCAATCAGGTGGGTGACATGTGTCACATTCTAATCAAATTTTCAATGTTCCAAATGCCCAAATATTACTGACACATGGCACACATCTCATGTGTCCATGTCATCCCAGGTGACGTCATCGTGCCTCATCAATTCGACTCTTCGGGATTCGGGGCTTTGGGAGTTTTCAAACTAGCACCCTTCCAATTCTCCCGAACTCTGAATTCTCGAACTGGCCAATCTTTCGCCATGTGTCCTCCTAGATCGAACAACCAAGATTCACTTCGAGTCTTCATCTGGATCCCACAGATCTGTTCCATGTGTCCTCCTCAATCTGACGGCTGTGATTTCTTTGGGGGCTCCAGACTTCGGAGATCTCAATTTTCAACCTTTTTCCTTGAAAATATTTTTATCTAAAGTTTGTGATCTTCTGACATGTGTCCCCTACGGATCAATAACTACTATTCCTTCAGCACTCCAAACTCTAGAAATCTCAAATTTCAAACTTATTTGGCCCCACTGGCTTTTATCCAAAGTCATGGATCTGGTGACGCGTGGCTATCGACAAATCAATGGTTGAGATCTTCTCGCATGATCATACGGTAGAGATTTTCTCCAACTCTCATATTCTCTTGGTTTCAAGAGTCTCAAACCTCAACTAAGAAACTCTCGAACAGATTCCTCCAGAGTTAATAATTTGCTAACATGTAACATCTTGGCCATCAACAGTCAGGATCTACTTCGGATGATCTAATAGTCATCGTTTACTTCGGGTCTCTGGCTCTTCGGGCTTCAGGAATTTCAAAAATCAACTTCTCCTTGCTCGCTCTTTGCCAAAGTTCTTTCACCTAGAGCACATGATTGGTTGACACATTTCCTCCTATGGATCGACAATCCCCAACTACTTCGGCTATTCGGAGTTTCAATGTTCGAGCTCTAGCTTGTCACATCGCTGCATGACTTTCAATTTGTGGGGGCATGCATCGGCGGTTTGGAGTAACCCACTTTTCACCCTGCAATTCTCCTTATGCTGACATGTAACCGCTCAGGGAAACCGTGGTTTGGATTGCGGGATCACCTTGGGAAATTATCTCTCATGCAACTCGGTTCCCCGCAATGCCTGTTGGCCATTGATCTCTCTCTCCAAGGGGATCCGATGGTCACGACCTTTAACCTTGCTTTCTTTTCATCAAACGACCCCTATTTACCTATCCTCCAATCCAACGATCCTGGATCTCCTCGATCCTACGGTGGCGATCGTTCCCAAATTAAAAAGGAACGGTCACAAAGGTTCTATGACATTTTGTCTCCTGCGTAGCTTCTATAATGCCATTCCTCCTGATATTTTCAACTTCCCAATCAGAGTTCAATCTCGACCATGAGATTCTGAGCAACAGACCTAGCCCATACCATCTCGGTGTTTCAACCAGAAGCTATGATACAAAACTATAACATACCTAGCCACCCACAGGCCGGGTACACTACCTGCAATCCCACCCTTGGACTTCTTTCTCTTACTGATACCTTCTTTAGTCATTAAGGATGAATAAGGTAACATATTTAACAACATGCACAACATTATCTAGCAAGCATGCATAATCTAAATATTACGTTAAACGATAATTAAATATACACTATGGAAAATGCATTCATACACATGTAGATGATAATTAAATTACACAGCATAAATACATTCATATACAAATAGGAATATCATGACAGAGAGAAGTTATCTTTATGAATCATAACACTGATTGGCTATAGAACAAGGACATTCCACCCAACCGTAGACACCATTGCTCCAAATCTCAACAGCAGTGTCACCCCCAAGCCAGTGCTATGAATCCACAAGGACGGTTCCAAAGTGTAATTGGGTTCCCAAAGCAGTCATCTCTCAAGATTTCACAGGTTTCCTGACACCCACAACAATCCAAGTACCCATTTCTCTTCTATCCAGCCTGTTCCACTTGAGAGAATAGACCTCCACCCTTCTCTGCCATGTAGTCCCTCAAGTAGTCCTTCTCCTTCATGTCACGGCTTCCAACAGAGTTGGTCCGGAATATCAATGATGGAACTCTCAAGACTCACAGTTGTGAGAAAAATAGGTTATAGGCCAATGCATTTCAGACATGCAGGCCCCAGGTTGCGGCTGGATCACACCAGTGACCACTACATCCAACTATCCTATGGTAAATTCTTCATCAGCTTCGTTTCCTTTCACTTTGCCAACCAAGATGCATGCGAGGATGGGTCGATGAATGGGTCAGGGAGTGTGTGCATGGGAGTGTGTGAGGGAAGAATGAGTGAGTGAACGGGAAATCAGTGAACAAGTCATTAGTCCAACCCCCCCATCAGACCAGAGATGGGTTTAAGTAACCTCGTGAGGAAAGCAAGAACCTCATGGCCTTCCCCAATAAGTTCACATAATTGATCCCTTCCCTTAGACAAAAAGGGTAATAAGAAAATAAGAATAACACTTAGTCTCTCAAGCTCCCTCTCTTGTGGAATCATAGCCCCCTATAATTCTAGTTCTTGTCTGTCTAGAAGCCAATGATGTGTTTATTATTATTAATTATCAAAAAATTACATTTCTTGGGCATATTAGCCCTTCAATAATTGTTTGGGCACTCTGACCTCTCAACATTGTAACAATACATTATTTAAAACGGGGGTTCAAAATCTGGGGTGTTACAACAACTTTAGGAGGTTGGAATTCTTTAGGCATTTTATAATGAAGGTTATCAAACCTCTTACTTAAATTTGAGATGGTTTCATCTTTCATTCTTCTCATGGCATAAAACTCTGAAAGGAGTAGATCCCATGACTTTCTCTCACCCCAAAATCTATGGAAATCTTCCCTCAGTTCATGCCACAAGCTAATCGACTGAGGCTGCAAATGTTTGAACCATGCTTTGGCATCTCCTTGTAAGGAAAAAGAAAAGTCCCTCATAGACACATCATCATGTTCAATCTCAAAAAGTTCTATAAAATGATCAAAGACCTGAATATGTTTTTCAGCTGACTTTCCATCAAGCGCTCCATCGAACCGAGGAAGGTACATATAATGTTTCAAAGGAAATTCATGAAGGATGGGAGGAAATTTAAGAGGATTGTATCTTTCTTGAACCTTGGAGGGTGTAGGATTAAGAACAGAAGATACAAGCTCAGCTTTGGTTTCATTAAGCTCACAAGAATGATCGTGAACATCATATGGCTCGGAGGAAGGAGCTTGGTGAATATTAGTTATACAAGGAGAAGGAGGTATACCTACATTTTGCAATGAATGATATACAAGGGTAGATCTCTAGGCCTCATTTGAATTCAGTAAGTGAAGAAATATTTTTTTGAAAAACTTAGGAAAGGACAAGAACATATTGATAAAACAGAAAATTACTTCTTGAACTAAACTTAACCTTGAGTACCTGATTTTTCCATACTCCTCTTCCATATCTCTATTAACAGGTCTCATTCTCTAGTGGGGTCTTTGAATTGCACTTGAATCTTGATTGGAGTCGCCATGAAAACTTTATCTCTAGATTCTTTTGCGAGAGAAATCACCTTCAAACTGATTTTCTGATGTGTGGAGTCACCAAAGAAGAAATACAACCAATATGTGCCTAAGTATCTGCTTCTCTCGGACCTTAGAACTAAAACAATGTCATTCTTCCCAGGGAAAATTTATTCAATTCCATCCCCAGCGATAGCACCAAAATGTTAGCACTCTGTAAATATGTTCGGCTCATAGATAGACGATAGAGGTAACTTTTTCAACCAACTTTGAGACCCAAAACTAGCCTTTCGGATCTGGTGAGGTATCTCTCGGGAGGATCGATCTTTGCATGGGATATGGCTCTTAAAACAGTGGCTAGATTTAAACACCTTTGATATAATGGGTGTTGGTTATATTGACGCAAGAAAGTAAGACTTGGGCTATGGAGTCGATTTGAGGAAGGTAGCAGAAACAAATTACTCGGTGACTGGACTTTAGAGGATAAGGCTAATCGAGCAACAATATTCGGTCGAAAATCATAATGTGTGGTGGGGAGAGAACACATGAAGTAACTCGAAGCATCGTTGTGGGTGAATTCAGAGTTAACTTTTAGAAGAAAATGTTTTGTCTAAGTGGCGCGAACAAGGGGCATTGTGCAGCGAATCCACGGGTTCGAAAATTTGTTTTGAAATAGACAAAAAATATATATGAATAAATATGATAGGAAGCACGTACGCAAAGGAAGAATCACAATACATATGACTACTACAATTAGAATATTTTCATCAAAGTTATAGGACTCGAACTCGAATTACATACAATAGTTATTGTCTATACTAATTTTTCCAACCAACCCTGTTTACATGAAAATGATCCCCATATATAGAAAACTAATGTCATCCTTGGCTTGTAGGGTTGAACTACTCCCTCCTAGAATCATGGATCCGTTTTCTTTGAAAGAGAACAATAACTTCAATGGATTCACTAAAAATAGAAAACCTAACTTTGCCAAATCATAATCGTAACCAAAATATTCTTTACAATCATTGATCATGATAAAAATGTGACACATCATGTTTATGAGCCATCATGTTCGCTTCTAGACACTCAGTCATCCTTGCACAGTAAATATGCTACACAACAATAACCTACAGCAAAAAACGCAGCAGATTGCACAGCAAACTGGCAAAATAAGCGTTAAACATGACATCATATCTCACTAATAAAAACCTATTTTCTAAAACTAAGAGAGGTTTCTATATTTATCATTGTTATAAAGAAAACCCTCTCTCATTTTCTTGAAATTCATCTCCAATTGGCCAAAATACATGTCACCAAAACATGTCTCGGATATGAAATCATGAAAACTAAAAGCTAAGGCTCAAAGATCCCTTCGAATCTCCCAAAATATGAAATGTTTTTAAAATATGAGAGAGTTTTTTATTATCAAGTTTTTCCTCAACAAAAACCTCTCAGGGATTTTTACAATTTGTCTCCAGTTGGTTAGAAAGTGATCTTGAATTTGACCACTAAACCAGTCATTTGCACAGCATGACCTGTAGCCTGTGCACAGGAAAATCCATTGTGCAATGCCATCCTCTGCATGAAAACATCCTATGTGTGACAGAATCCACTGCACGACAACATCCTATGCACAACAGAATCCACTTTGCAACAACATCCTATACGTGACAAAATCCATTGCACAACAACATCCTATGTGTGACAACATCCACTCTGCGACAAAGCCCATTGTGCGATGAAAACCACTGTGTGACATAATCCTTTGTGCGATGAAATCCACTGCACAACAACATCCTATGTGTGACATCCCACTACATGATGAAACCCACTGTGTGATGAAAACCATTGTGCGACATAATCTTTTACACGACAAAATTCACTGCACAACAACATCCTATGCATGACAGCCCACTGCACGATGAAACCCACTACATGACATAAATCCACTACACGACAGAATCCACTGCATGATGAAATCCATTGTGTGACTGAATCCTTTGTGCAGTGAAATGCTTTGTGCAACGCATAGAAAATTCTACAGCACGCAGTTGCAAAGGGAAATGGAACAAATAAATGATAAGCTTCCTTTTGAAACTGACCCTTGGAGATGTTAGATGATTCTAATCATAAAAGAAATATGGGTGCTAACATGCATGACTTTGCAAATTTTTGACAAACCTATAACCTTATCTATGAAAATCATGGTGCTAACAGAAGAGACATAAACGTTTACATCAACGGTAGAGAATGAAGAGAAGCATTCTAGGTTTCTAGAAATGAAGAATGAAGAAAAGAGAAAGAGTTATGCAAAAATAATCAAAGGAAGGAATCATGGTCAACCAGAATCTAAGAAAACTAATAAAGATACATATTCAAGAATACCATCCATGTTCAATCCACAAAGAAGATTCAATCATGATCATGATTAGTTAAGGAAAAAATTCAGAAGGACTACACCATAAAGAAGATCATTTACTACTAGGTATGTAAATTTATTTTATGGTCATTGTTTTTATTGTACTAACTTTTGACATAAGGTTGCAGATTGTAGGGATTATAAAAGAAATGTTCAAAAAAGAAAGGCTTATGTGGCCCCACGTAACAATGAATGTTACAAATGTCATAACTATGGACACATATCTCGTGATTGTAGAAGAATGATTGATACTTACATGAAAAAGAAGATTGATATAAAATATAAGAAAGTATGGATAAGAAAACAAGAAGAACAAGTGAAAAAACACCAGGTCCCAGAGATCGCAATATTGGCAATAAAACAAGATCAAGACAAATCTACAAATAAAAAGGAAGATTTCAAATATAGAAAGATTTTGAAAATAAATGAAAGAAAACGAGGACATGTAAATAAGTAATGAGTTCAAGAGATTGTACTTTCAGGTATTGTAGTGAAAGATGAATTCACAGATAGAAAGAAATAAATCAGAGTTCAGAGAGATGATGAATCTACCAATGAAGATGATGATGACTTTGTATTGGAGAAGGAATTGTTCTGAGCCATATGGCTTAGAGACTCCCAGGTTATATGAATATTATATAGGGGGAGTCTATGTAGTAGCTAAGACAAACCAGAGAACCATCCTTCGAGAAGATTGAAAAGTTTGAGTAGACAAATTTAGAGAAGTCAATTAGCAGAAGTACAATATGATAGTTGTAGTAGTGAAGACTTCATTATAGTATAGTGATAAATGGATCAACATTATGGATATTTGTGTAGCAGATTATTGGACAATATGGATAGAGATGGATTCATAATAAAAATTAGAAGGTTTGGACAGATATATGATAGTGGATGAGAGCATGGACTCATAGTTTGGTTTAGAGAGTCGTTCAGAGACAAAGGAACATTATCATAATGGATGATAATTACACAGGAATATTTGAATTCTTATTCTTGAATGCTTTTCATATATGTCAGTTGATTATACAAGGAAGCATCAATGGACAATAACTCCAAAAGGCAACAGATACAAGAAGACTTATATTTTTCTACATAACATCTTGCAGAGAAGTCAAGAGAGAGAAACATAACCAAAAAGATAGGTAGAAATATCATTCAGATAAGTTGACAGATATAGAGGTAAGAATAGAGGTATGATTCCATGGGAAAAGATTCATCAAATGAAGGATACAAAGTTATATGCTTGGAAAGAGAGCATAGAGGCATGTTTCCAGGGAGAGCGATCATCACAAGGGAAGAATGAGTGATATGACTTCAATGTTGCATCAGAGTGATACCCTTTGTCAAAGGGGGAGATAGTATTCATATGAAGGGAGAGAGAGTAATCAAAGGCTTCGAAACACATAGAAAGATCAAAGAAATGTAGAAATCGGGAGAAACCCCAAGAAGAGTTTAGTCAAGGGGAGAAACCCAGAGGGAGATACCCTTTTCCATTTATGTCAAAGGGGGAGAGATTAAAACATTCATGAGGAGTATAATAATGAATGTTATCATGACTAAGTGTTTCCATAAATGTTGGTGTTGCCATAAATTCCAAAGGGAGAGATTGTTAGACAGTTGTCTTATGTTGATGGATAGTTTGTTTGGAGTGTTGGTTGTCATTGATTTCACCCTTAGATAGTGATATTGTAGATTTATGTCAACCCTTAGTGATTGATGTCAACCCTTGGAGAAGTCTGGTAGCGAATTCTGGTAGCAAAAAAGCCTGGGTGATCTGGATTTTATGACCAAAACGAAATGACTATAGATTATTAATAGGATCTTAACAAAAAATAATAGAGATACAGTAAAAATGGTTTTCTATTCAATAAGGAAATAATCTGAAACTGTAAAATGCAGCGGAAACAATCTTGCTGGAATGTTGGCGGCTTATCTCTGAGAAGAGATGTGATGGTTGTGCTCATTCTCAAGAACATGATTACAATGAGGCTCTGAAGGAATTTTTAAAATAAACAATAATGCCAAAAACCATAGACATCCAAAAACCTAACCCTAGGAGATGAAGTGCCAAAATTCATGTGGGCCTCGTTTGGGTAAATTAGTACATCAACTTCCCAAGGTCGTAACTTTTGCATGCAGTCTTTGTTTTGGGCATGTGATAGCCCGTTGGAAAGGTATTTTTGAGGAGATTCATTTTGGGGGCTCAATCATGCCTTCGGCTATTATTGAGAATTTCAATCCTGAAAAACCTTCATTTAGACCCTCAAAATGGCCCCGGATGTTAAAACTGCTAAAAATAGTAAATTGCCAAAATTGTCAAAAAATTGTTTTTGATCCAGTTGGAAAAGGTGGGTGGCCACTGATACCCAACTGGATCAATGGGTAAGGAACCTGATTCCTTTTGAGGTATAAATGAATGAAGATCAGTGGATTTATAGGTAAGACTATTCTAGATGGATAGTATATGTCATGTCATTTCTGGTGATATGTGGAATGCCACATAACTCCTCACGGTTAGAGAGATATGGCCACGTGAAGTTGGATAACCCTCATGAGTTATCTAGAAGATCCTAGAAGGTCAAAGAAGTCAAATTATTCTAGAAGCTCCTAGAATAAGTTGACCAGTTAAATTCGTTATTCATGGGTTAAAGTGGTTGCAACAAGAAAACAATTAAAAATAAATTAGTTGCAACTAGAATTGGAGAGTTTACTATTTATGGATAAAGTGGTTAAGTGGACAAATTTGGTTAAATGGAAAAAGTGGCTAAGTGGATAAAGTGGCTAAGTGGACAAAATTGGTTAAGTGGAAAACGTAGTTAAGTGGACAAAATGGTTAAGTGGATACTTCTAGAGGAAGCTACTTGGAGAGTATAAATAAGAGAGCAAGGGTATCCCATTAGTATCCATTGAGAATATTGAATATCTACAAGTGACTGAGGTAACCAAAGTATATATAAGGAGAATTTCATAGGGGAGGTGAAGTACAAAAGGCTTAAATTCAAGGGAGGATAAAGTCTTTTGATGATACTTTCTAAGGTATCTTATTTACAGGTCATCTCACCATTTTCACAATAATTTTTTTTCTAAAATGATTCAGATAACGAAATATGGAGGCCGTTTAGAAACATATCCAAGTAACCATGATAAAAATTTCATCTTGTGGGTCATTGTATTTTGGGATTTACACTCTATGGAAAATAGGGTTTGTGTCTAGTCATGAAACTAGTCTAAAACAAGTATTTTGGGTAAAAACGTCATAACTTATTCATAACAAATCCAAATTAAGTAAGAAAAAATATATTGGTTATAGAACAATCTTTATTATGTTTTGTACCATTTTCAGATCCATACAAAAAATATTACGTGTGGGGCATGATCTACACGTTTGCTCTCTAGAATAAGCCAAAATTCAACAAGGTATGACATTTTTCCTATAACTCCTTTTTTGGGAGGTTCCAAGAAGTGAAACCTAGAGGAATTGCAAACAAGAGACTGAACAATATTGTGTACTATTTCAGATATTTATTCATTATAGGTACATAGTTATTATTATTGCATGTTAGGGTTGTTGACTAATCCAAAATTAGTCATGTGATACTAAAGTAAATTTTGATGAAAATGATAGTCTCTTGTTGTTAAAGTTAAGGAAGTCTTGCAGGTATGTGATCATATACACCATGTCTATTACAGAGTTACAAATCAAATTTGGATGATGAAATTGATGAGGGATTTTGGTTGAGGTATGTTACAGATAAAGGTTGTATAATAGTGAGGTTGTGGAACATGGTTTGATGTAATGGTTTATGGTATTTGGTTATGGATAGTGTGATATATTGCTAGAGAACTTTCGATGGTTATATTGGTATATGGTTGAGATACATGTTGGGTACATGGTTGAGACAAGTAGTTGATGAGTTGGCACATACATGAGGTATATAGCTGATGATGTTGGTACATCTTGATGAGTCATAGTTGATGTGTAGTTGATTCATGATTAGTACATGTTTGGTACATGGTTGGAGGACATTGTTAGTAGTATTGTTGACACATGGTTTATGGATGATGTAGCATACCTATCTTGGTATATTATTAGAATCACATATTGATCTTGGGGATTATTATGAGTTTTTGTGATATGCTTGGTTGGTTCACATCTTGGTGATATTGTGCATATGGTTGAGAGTTGTCTTAGTGATTGATATTGGTGAGTAGATCTGATTTGGTTGATAAGATTGTTGAGACAGGTTGTTGTGATAGATTGTTTGGACAGGTTGTTGTGATAGGTTATTTGTACAGGTTTGGTGCATGGTTGATGCACATGTTTATGGTATAGGTTGATGCATGGTACATGTTGGCACAGGTTATTGGTATAGGTTGTTTACAAGTTATTGGTACAAGTTGTTTACAGGTTATTGGTACAGGTTGATTACAGGTTTTTTGGTACAGGTTGTTTGGTGCAGGTTGTTTGGTACAGGTTTACAGAAGTATACCTCACAGTGATAGTGTGCAGTGGTTCCATCATTATACTTATATTTCATGGTGGTTGGATGGGGCAAGGATAGGTGGTTGTAGCCACATTATTGTTGTAACTGGAGAACATAGGGGGTTGTAGCCTCCTACTGGATGTAGCCAGAGAATTGGGGAGTTGGAGCTTCCCTCGGGTTGTAGCCTCATAAATTAGGGGGTTAGAGCCTCCTTCCAGTTGTAGATGGAGAATTGGAAGTTGGTGCTTCCTTGAATGTAATTCTTGACATATAATAAAAACATTTTGTGGTTTTCTCCCACATTGGGTTTCCACATAAATATTGGCGTAATGTGCATTGTGTGGATGTGTTTGTTATTTTTTATTATGCATTGATGAATGTTAATTCTTATGATACAGTAAGATATTGATGATGAACAAATGAACATGGTTGAATAAGTAAAAGAATATACTTTATGGTTTAAAGGATTAATAATTGGTATAATTGCTCATTACTGATTCACCCCCCCTCTCAGTAATCCAACAAAATCTAATGTCAAAATATATCAAATCAAATTGTCAAAGTATTGTATTAAAATATTCATTCCACTGGAACTAATACCTAATTCGACCTAACTTTATCTAATGTCAAAATCTAATTTTTCAAATTGTAAAATAATTGCATTAAAATATTCATTATGCTAGAACAAATACCTAAATCGACATAACATTATCTAATGTCAAAATTTAACAAATCAAATTCTCAAAGCATTGCACTAAAATATTAATTCCTTATGAGTAATGTACACAAATTTTGACAAAATAGATATACTTTGTTGACTACAAGCTTACTAATGAAATCCTTACACATGTACAAGCCATTATTTTTTAGTTATTATTTTTCTACTTATAAAAGCAATGTGCATTCAAGGGTTTTATTATGTATGTGTGGAATTCTATCTAATGTCAAAATCTAAAAAATCAAATGGTCAAAGCATTGTATTAAAATACTCTATCTAATGTCAAAATCTAACAAATCAAATTATCAAATAATTGCTATTGCATTAAAATATTCATTCAAATGTGGAAATCTAACAAATCAAATTGCCAAGGCATTGCATTCAAATAACTATTCAACTAGACTTTATCTCATGTTGAAATATAACAAATCAAATTTGTAAAAGCATTGCATTAAAATATATTGCTATTACTACAAAATATTCATTCCACTAGAATTTATCTAATGTCAAATTTTAACAAATCAAATTGTCAAAGCATTGCATTAAAATATCTATTTGGCTAGACTTTATCTAATATCAAAATCTAACAAATCAAATTATGAAAGTATTACATTAAAATATCTATTCAACTAGACTTTAACTAATGTTGAAATCTAACAAATCAAATTGCCAAAGAAAAATCAAAATCTAACAAATAATTGCATTAAAATATTCATTTCTTATGAGTAATGTACACAAAGTTTGATCAAATAGATATAATTTGTTGACTACAAGCTTACCAATGAAACACTTACACACGTAAAAGCCATTATTTTCATACTTATAAAAACAATGCCATTCAAGAGGGTTATTCTATATGCTTGAAATTCTATCTAATATCAAAATCTAGAAAATCAAATTTTGGTAGCATTGTACTGAAATATTCTATCTAATGTCAAAATCCAACAAATTAAATTGTAAAAACATTGCATTAAAATATTCAATCCCCTCAACCCTCTAATGTCAAAATCTAACAAATCAATTTGTCAAAGAATTGCATTAAAAAAATTATTCTACTAGAACCAATACCTAAATTTAATGTCAAAATCTAACAAATCGAATTTTCAAAGTATTGCATTAAAATATTAATTCCACTAGAAAATCGACCTGACTTTGTCTAATGTCAAAATCTAACAGATCAAGTTGTCAAAGCATTTTTTTTGCATTAAATATTCATTCCACTAGAAAATGGACCTAACTTTATCTAATGTCAAAATATAACAAATCAAATCTAAAGAATCAAATTGCCAAAGCATTGCATCTAATGCCAAAATCTAACATATCAAATTGTCAAAGCATTGCATCAAGATATCTATTCAACTACACTTTATCTAATGTCAAAATCTAACAAATCAAGTTTTCAAAGCTTTGCATTTATTAAATGAAAATATCAAAATATATTATCTAACAAATCGAATTTTCAAATATAAAAATCTAATAAGTCAAATTCTCAAAACATTGCATTAAGATATCTATTCAACTAGACTTGATCTAATATCGAAATCTAACCAATCAAATTGTCAATGATTTTCATTTATTAAACGAAAATATCAAAATATAACAAATAATTTTTTTGAAACATTGTATTAAAATATCTATATTTAGACCAACTTTAAATTAATTTTAGCTACTTAGATGAGTAATTGCATGAAGACAAGACCTATGGAAGGATGACAAAAAATAGACTAATATATGTGTGGTACGCCATTTGACACCTCCATTCAAGATTTTCCAATTCCAGAGTAATTTTAGAAGTGTAGTTCCGAGAGTTCTTTAAAACTCAATTCAAATCACGTTTATTTTGGGTGACTTTTAAAATTGGTCATGACCTTTTTTGTGACTTTTAAAATTGGTCCAATGAAGGCCTTTGGGTAATTTTTAATGGACCTAACTTTTTCTATTGTCAAAATCTAACAAATCAAATCTAAAGAATCAAATTGTCAAAGCATTGCATCTAATGTCAAAATCTAACATATCAAATTGACAAAGCATTGCATCAAGATATCTATTCAACTAGACTTTACCTAATGTCGAAATATAAAAAATCAAATTTTCAAAGCTTTGCATTTATTAAATGAAAATATCAAAATCTATTATCTAACAAATTGAATTTTCAAATATCAAAATCTAACAAATCAAATTGCCAAAACATTGCATTAAGATATCTATTCAACTAGACTTCCTAACTTTATCTAATGTCAAAATCTAACAAATCAAATCTAAAGAATCTAATTGTCAAAACATTGCATCTAATGTCGAAATCTAACATATCAAATTTTCAAAGCATTACATCAAGGTATCTATTCAACTAGACTTTATCTAATCTAGAAATCTATCAAATCAAATTTTCAAAGCTTTCCATTTATTAAATGAAAATATCAAAATCTATTATCTAACAAATCGAATTTTCAAATATCAAAATCTAACGAATCAAATTGTCAAAACATTACATTAAGATATCTATTCAACTAGAATTGATCTAATATCGAAATCTAACTAATCAAATTGTCAAATCTTTACATTTATTAAATGAAAATATCAAAATCTAACAAATCAAAGTTTCAAAACATTGCATTAAAATAACTATGTTTAGACCAACTTCAACTTAATTTTAGGTACTTAGGTGAGTAATTACATGACAAGACCTATGCCATGATGAAAAAAAACAAATTAATATGCATGTGGTAAGACATTTGACACCTCCATTCAAGATTTTCTAATTCTAGAGTAATTTTAGAAGTGTAGTTCCAGGAGTTCTTTAAAACTCAATTCAAATGACTTTTATTTTGGGTGACTTTTAAAATTGGTGATGACCTTTTTTGTGGCTTTTAAAATTGTTCCGATCAAGGCCTTTGGGTAATTTTTAAAGGACCTAACTTTATCTAATGTCAAAATCTAACAAATCAAATCTAATGAATCAAATTGTCAAAGAATTTCATTTAATGTCAAAATATAAGATATAAAATTGACAAAGCATTGCATTAAGATATATATTCAACTAGACTTTATCTAATGTCGAAATCTAACAACTCAAATTTTCAAAGCTTTTCATTTATTGAATGAAAATATCAAAATCTATTATCTAACAAATAAAAATTTTAAATATCAAAATCTAACAAATCAAATTGTCAAAACATTGCATTAAGATATTTATTCAACTAGACTTCCTAACTTTATCTAATGTCGAAATCTAACAAATCAAATCTAAAGAATCAAATTGTCAAATCATTGCATCTAATGTCGAAATATAACATATCAAATTTTCAAAACATTGCATCAAGATATCTATTCAACTAGACTTTATCTAATGTCGAAATCTAACAAATCAAATTTTCAAAGTTTTTCATTTACTAAATGAAAATATCAAAATCCATTATCTAACAAATCAAATTTTAAAATATCAAAATCTAACAAATCAAATTGTCAAAACATTGCATTAAGATATCTATTCAACTAGACTTGATCTAATATCGAAATCTAGCCAGTCAAATTGTCAAAGCTTTGTATTTATTAAACAAAATATAAAAATCTAACAAATCAAAATTTGAAAAAAATTCATTAAAATATCTATATTTAGACCAACTTCAACTTAATTTTAGGTACTTATATGAGTAATTACATGAAGACAAGACCTATCCCATGAAGACAAAAACCAAATTAGTATGCATGTGGTAAGGCATTTGACACCTTCATTAAAGATTTTCCAATTCCAGAGTAATTTTAGAAGTGTAGTTCCGGGAGTTCTTGAAAGATCAATTCAAATGACATTTATTTTGGGTGAATTTTAAAATGGGTAATGACATTTTTGTGACTTATAAAATTGATCTGATGAAGGCCTTTGGGTAATTTTTAATGGAGCTAACTTTATCTAATGTCAAAATCTAACAAATCAAATGTAAAGAATCAAATTGTCAAAGCATTGCATCTAATGTTAAAATATAACATATCAAATTGGAAAAGCATTGCATCAAGATATCTATTCAACTATACTTTATCTAATGTTGAAATCTAACAAATCAAATTTTCAAAGCTTTGCATTTATTAAATGAAAATATCAAAATCTATTATCTAACAAATCAAATTTTCAAATATCAAAATCTAACAAATCAAATTGTCAAAACATTGCATGAAGATATCTATTCATCTAGACTTCCTAACTTCATCTAATGTCAAAATCTAACAAATCAAATCTAAAAAATCAAATTGTCAAAGAATTGTATCTAATGTAGAAATATAACATATCAAATTGTCAAAGCATTGCATCAAGATATCTATTCAACTAGACTTTATCTAATGTCGAAATCTAACAAATCAAATTTTCAAAGCTTTACATTTCTTAAATGAAAATATCAAAATCTATTATTTAACAAATCGAATTTTCAAATATCAAAATCTAACAAATCAAATTGTCAAAACATTGCATTAAGATATCTATTCAACTAGACTTGATCTAATATCGAAATCTAACCAATCAAATTGTCAAATATTTGCATTTATTAAACGAAAATATCAAAATCTAACAAATCAAAATTTCAAAAAATTGCATGCATTAAAATATCTATATTTAGACCAACTTCAACTTAATTTTAGGTACTTAGATGATTAATTACATGAGGACAACACCTATACCATGATAAAATAGACCAAATTAATATGCATGTGGTAAGGCATTTGACACCTCCATTGAAGCTTTTCCAATTCCAGAGTAATTTTAGAAGTGTAGTTCCGGGAATTCTTTAAAATTCAATTACGTTTATTTTGGGTGACTTTTAAAATTGGTAATGACCTTTTTTGTGACTTTTAAAATTGGTCCGATGAAGGCCTTTGGGTAGTTTTTAAAACTCGACCTCAATTGACTTTGGAAAATGGACTAAATCTCTATTGGGGGGATTTTAAATCTCAAGTTTTCGACTTCTCCATGAAGATTCAAGATTCGAGTTTGTGAAAGACATCGAAAGACTCATGAAACCTTGTCGAAAGCTTTGGGGGAATTTTAAAAATTGCCTTGACCAGGTAGATGTGGGCTTTGTAAATGAGAACTTACCTTAGAAGAAACAAGATCCAAAATTTAAATTTTCTTCACTTTATAAAAAAATGGGTTTAAATGATTTAATTACCCTCTCTCTAAAGTTAAAGCTAGGGAACTAACCTGAGGCTTATTATAACACCTTGAAGCTATACATTTTTGAAGTACAAAAACTTCTTGAGATGAACTTTGATTAATGGATACTAAAGTTTTTTTTTGGCATAGAGAAGAGGTTCAAATGAGTGATCGCAAGGACAATTTTAATGCAAATTTTAGAGTGTTTATAATCATATACGTGTAACATGTTTTCTTGGTGAATAATTCAAAATGAACATTTTCACACTTACAAATATTGAAATTGGATTTTGAAATTTGCATTTATTTTGAAATCCATAAAAAACTATAAGTAGCCTATTCTAGAAGTCATAATGTCATCTTTGGTCGAGGCCAAAAATTGTGCAAAAACATTTTTTAATGAAATATCGAGCTCCATTTAAAATGTTTCTTTGCTCAAATTATATTCAGTTTACTCATCCTACATGTCAATTATATAGTCTTCCAACAAATTAACTCACATTGGAATGATTCATCAACATATGACATATTTTAATCTGTGAAAGTGTTTACTGATGTCCAAAACCCCTGGTGAAGTTGTTGATTCTCTGTGAAACACAATTATGAGTCAACCACGGATGAAAAATAGCTTTGGTAGACTTGGATGAGGCTATATACACTCTCACAAAATTTAAATCCAAATAAATTCAAATGGTGCAACATCAAAGTGTAAGATGTATGCAATGTGACAAATGCGAGAAAGAAAAATTCTAAGGCCAATAAAAATCTGAAAATGCAAACAAAACAAGATTTCATGATTGTGTGTTAAAGAAATAAAATCAAACGTGTATCCGATAAATGATAATCCTAGTCAGCAACATACAATTGTCAATCAAATTTAAAAGTATGAATTCCAAAGAAGCAACAGTTAAGTTTAGAGGATTAATTTAAAATTTTAAGAGAGTCCCAAAGTTGGTTGACCTAGGGCTCGTTGAGGCCTCGACAAATGGCAACACACTAGGTGAAGCTATCAATCTCTTAAATGCACTATCAAATTCCTGAGGTGGCCAAGGGGATACTTAGTCCTAATTGGATATACACCTTACTCTCTATTACACTCATACGGTCCCATAGAGACTCTATTTAGTGATGAAATCCAGGTCCCATATAGACTCTATTTAGTGATGAAATACTACATTAACTTTATTCTAGCCTAGTTGCAACAACTTATCAGCTGAAATGAAGGGGAAAATAATGGATTTTATTCTTCAAAGTGTGACTCCAATTTTCATGTTAAATCCATGATCATAGAGTTTATTAAAACCAAGGCGTTTTAAATTTTTCCAAGTAAGCTTCTTAAAATTTCACAGTGTTGCTCTGCTACCAATGAACATTTATAGCCTGAAAAAAGTCACCCCAGAATGATAGACCTTTCTTCGCTATTGGAAGATGTCCATAGCCTCAACAAAGATATCTATATTTCCCTGAAATAATTTGAACTCCATTTCCCATTATTTAAAAATTTTAATTAGTAATTTGGTGGATGAGGGAAGTAATAGCCCTTCAAACTAATGGAGATGATACATGGTTTTGAGAATCAATTGGTCATGCATGGGTGATTAATATATCCCTTCAATGTATTTAGCTCTAGATGTATAACTTGTCCCCTAACATAAGGTTAACTAATATTAGTGTAAGTGAATGGAACCATTTTAGACAATTAATTCATTAACTAATAGCTTAAATCTTTGAAATCATTAGGAAGTTAATCACTTATAGAGTTCTAAGCATCACCAATAATTAGTGTAATCTTAAATAATCTTCTAAAGTTTCATAACTTATTGAGTGCACCATAAATTAAGAAACCTAAATTATAGTTGTAGTGATATTTCATAACTTGAGTGCACCATAAGTTAAAAAACCTTTACAAGCAAATTATAGTTATAGTGAGATTTCATAATTGGCTGAGTTCACCAGAAATTAAGAAACCTTTAAAAGAATTTATAGTTATAGATGTGGGATGAGAAAATGATCTGCAGAAAATCTTCAGGAATTCAAAATAGTTCAAAAATCATTATAGTTATGGATATAGGATGAGAAAATGATGTGCAAACAAAATTCAAGATAGTTCAAAAACCTGAAGTTAAAATCATATGAGAAAGATAAATAATAATTTTATCTATGTAGTAGAAGATAAAAGTTATTTCCAAGAAAAAGACAAAAAGGAAAACCATTCATTCTTGATAAATATACAATAGGTTGTAGGCGAAGCAATTATTTAAAAGCGAAGAAGAATATGTTTAAACTTTTCACACCATTTTCCATTTGCCAACGAAACATGCATTATGAAAAATTAAAAGCAAGTGAAACTCTTTAGAAAAGGATCATACCCATCTAGTGAAGCTTTAGAACTCAGCTAAACTATTACTAGTTCCATTTCCCTCTATTTAAGACATTGAATTCAAAACTATACACTTGTTTGTCCCTTATTTGACTGATTCATCCCCAAAATCAAATTATGTGCTCTCAAACATGTTAAAACTTGGGTCAGAATAGGGTTAAGTTTAGCTTTCTATGAAAATTTCACTCTGTCTTTGCATTCAAATGTTTCGTCGCCCATTATCATATTCAACACCCAGAATGTTTCACTGATTCATCCCCAAAATAAAATTATGTTCTCTCAAGCATGTTAAAACTTGGGTCAGAATAGGGTTAAGTTTAACTTTCTATGAAAATTTCACCTCGTCTTTGCATTCAAATGTTTCTTCACCCATTATCCTATTCAACACCCCAAAATTTCATATCATTATCATTCTATGGTTTTTTGAATATGCATACATCTTATTTATCCATTGATTTTTCACAACATGCTTTGACACAATATTCCAAACGTTTGAAGTCTACTTAATGGTACAAAAGCAGTTACCACAATATTTGTAAATCAAGACAACCTTTAGGGTAATGTTGTAATTCTCAATAGTACTAAGAAATTCATTTAGTAACACACGTAAGGAATTTTATCTTGCTAGATGATCATGTATAGTGACGAGTAGAAGTAGAAGTAGAGTAAACTCAAAGATGTTGAAATCAATAAGTCCTAAAATTTAGGATTCGCTTTTTTTCAATAAAGATTGAATAGAAATAGGTGCACTATCATATCAAAGTCTATCTTCAAATATGTATGCATTCATTTCTTTAGTAAAATTCATCACTTTTATTAAACCATGATGCAAACCTATTTGAATGTTTCCTACATTGATTTACAATTCATTGATTTCCTAGTTATGAGTAGCAAGCCAATGAGCTAAATATAAATAAACTCTATCATACACCCTATGCTAACCTTTGACATACAAATGTTAAGTGAAATCAAAATGTCAATGTAACCATCCATGGAAATGGTTGATCCCTAAAGTAGCATGGTATTCGGGTATGAATTCATGTTTGAAACCAACATGGAGGGGAAAACAATTCAAATTTGATTCATACTCCCGAGCATCTTGTTGGCAGCAAAGTATTCATGTAAATTTTATCATGGTAAAATGTCGTCTTCAAGGGATAAAAAAAATTGTAGCTTCCTCCTCCTTACAAACATTTTTGTTGTTTTGGATTTGAAAAGATTCATTGGGATAGTTGTGTGTAAGACTTCATTATTTGTAATCTATCATTTGATTGTTCAATTTCATGATTGAAAGCATGAAATTAGAACAAATTTTGGTTTGAGTGCTCAACATACAGTTTGTGGTTTATTTTCTTTGCAAATGACATTATACCTAAAGGGCATCTATATTTTCATAAACTTTAAAGTTTTTAAGCCTATCATTTTCATTTGTTGATCCATTACCATAACACTTGAGTTATCCACCTTGTGAGATATGACTTAGTCATTTATAGCTTTGATTATATGGTTTCCACATTTGACATATGCTTGATTGTGCAACTAGCATAACTTTGGTTTAATTCAAAATTTGAATGTTTCCCCTAGCAATTGTATCACTGTCTTGTCGTCTTGGTGCAGGACTAACACACTTACCTTCAAACATCATCCATTCATCATGCATAGCTTAGGCCTACATTCATTGTTTCAAGTGGTAAGTTTTGATGCTTTGGCCTTGGAATTCATTTCATAGAATGGTTTCTTCTTCTACGCATCCTCTGGTTACTACCCACTCAAAGCTCCAAATGGTTGTCATGCTAGCCTCTCGAATCCTTATGTATTGGGTCTCTCCTGATTTCACAGGCCTCACCCTACATTTCATGTTTTGGAGAACCCAACCCACCTCTCGCTACCTCTAATGTTTCTTTGTAACCATATATATGTCTTCCGTAGTGAGGATCAAGCCCAATGGTTCGCAGGCTCTCCTCTCTCATGATGATGACGTGGACAACCTCGTGAAGTATGGCTAGGATAGTTTTATCAGACGGTTTGAGGGTTACAACATCGCAATCACCCAAGATTTCGCTCAGTATTTTGGTGGCACCAAAGTTAAGATTGGGGATCTGCAGCTACAGGTGACCGAGGGGTCCATAACAGAGGCTACAAGACTATCCCAAGTAGGAGATCGATGGTTTAAGAACATCAAAATCAAAGGCATGCCCTGGCATTTACTCATGGCCTCCAAGAAATCGCAGTGTTGTCCAAAAGGTACACCAATTTCTCTTTTCAAACCTCGATGGCATGGCCTGTTCTTAATACTTAAGAAATTCATAACCTGTGAAGGTAGATATGGCTTGGTTTTCTTGTATCACACCCACTTGCTGATGGTTTTTCTAGGTTTCAATTTGAATATGCCTTTTTATCTTCTTAGGAGTCTGCATAAAATGTCTAAGCTCCATCAGAGATAGAGGCTAAACCCACAGCCAATCTTGTTCCACCGTGGTCTCATTCAAATCCCCATGTTTTCGCATCTATCGAAGACTTGGGACAGTTGGGAAAATTTATTGTTTAGAAATAATTTTACCCTACCCGAAAATGTAATAGAATCACCTCTTCATCTCGATGAAAACCCCAGTACCTTTTGATCTAACCCTACTATCAAAAACCTATGTGTTAATCTACAAGAAGGCCATGTGTTCATAGATAAAACCTCTATTGCTATCCATAATCCATCAGGCAAGAAGTTACCATGTGATTTCATGCCCAGAAACTCTTTGGAAGAAGTTTTATATGATTTAAAGGATAGAGTTTCTATTGTTCCTACTCATGAGCCAATTTAGGTTTTTTTAAACGAATCAATTGTCAAGAAAAAAGGCAGTTATAAGAAACAAAGTAATTCATATGTGAATTTTACAAACAAGAGACTAGGCAGGCTCATATCTAGAAATTTGAGAAATCGCCAACGTGATCATCTGGGCTCAATCCTTGTGATCGAGGTCGATGATCACTTTTCCAAAGATGAGATCGATAATTTTATTGCTCAAGAGGGTGTAGATGACCGAGTTCTGGGAAATGATATCGATACTATTGCAACATAGATCGATTTCATTTCTAATATCACATTGTTCCTCGAGAAGCAAGAGTGTTTCTCTGGTATACAACACAACTTGGATAAAATCACAAGACAGGCTAATTTACCCTCAGCAAAATAGACTCAACCCTTACCTACCATAGAACCAATTCATTATGAAAGCTGTCTTCATTGGGTTGAGAGATATTACAGGGATATCCCCTATCTCCAAGCACATTTAAAACAAATGGTAGCACAAAACTCATTGCTCAAGAGGGAGAATAGCAAGCTGGAAGCTTGTGTTCGATCGAACACTCACAGGGAAAACAAGAGAATTAAATGCTCTGGCAATTTGATTTAAAAAATCAACGAACTTCAACACCATCATAAATTCAGACTTATCAGATGCTTCTTTGTCAAATCTCTGAAATGGTAAATAGTTGTTTTGATATTTTTTTTATTTGATTATGTTGGAGAAACAATATATAGATTCATTTTTTATTTTGTTTTCATTTTGAGACTAGCTACAGAATCGAAAAATTCTGTAGCGAGTCTATTTAAAAATTATTTGTTTGTATTATCTAAACTTTGATTTTGTTTTATCATTTTCAAGTAAACAATAGATTATGGTGCTATGTTTAAAGAGGAGGAATCATGGGTTAAGCGTTCAATATCTTATTAATTTCCCATTTTTTAAAAACAATGTCATTATTGTAGTTATTTTTTATGTAAAGACTCCTACAGGAGTATCCTTTTGTTATTCTATTTTTGTAAAACAAACTTATTTTTAGGTATCATCCTCTATCTTCTATGATAAGAGGTAACTAATCCAAGACATGTTTAAATAGCTTTTGTTTCTTGGTGTTTAGGGCATGTTTTCCCTGGACCATAGAATGGACATATAATTTTGGAAGTGGTATGGAGAAAGCAGTTTGTTGTTGGATTTAGACCTATGTAAACTGTACAATGCTTGTTTCATTGTATTATCCTACAATTTCTATGTTATGAAGTGTTACTTGTGTTGATTTATCTTTAGTCTTGTCCTCACATGATATTTCATATCATTGATTATCTAAACATTGTTCATTATATGTTGGTCTAGTTTGTACCTGTGATCTATCAACTATTTAGTTATTTTTGAGTTTACTTCTGATGTTAAATGGTTGATAGTATCACTGCCCATGATTGATATTTCTTATCGTCCTCGACTATTGATTATCTTGAGGTCACGGGATATACAAATATTTATCTTTATATTGTTATAAATTCACTCTAGAATACAAAACACTTCCTTGAATTTCTTCAGGAAGTATTGTGATTGTTTATGTCATAGGTTTCCACTTAATGCAAGACAAACAGGAGCTCATACAATACAGAGAGATGAACTTATTTTATTAATGTTGATCAGCTAGAGGTTAGTCCATGTATTATCTTTTTAAAGTTGTTTATGTATGAAGGAATAATGATTGTATTATTTAGATGTTAATTAGCTTTGTCTGTTTTCGTCAAATCATTACAATCATATTTATGCGCTATTTAATAGTTTGATAGTTTGATCATTAGAATAAGTTTTGTTTTTACTTAATCGATTTAAGAAACATTATCTCAAAGAATTACTTTCACAAATCTTTTTCTAAACTTTTGAGGGAAATTCCTCAAACTGGTATTTTGCACAGCAACCTCAAACCATTGTCTCTTGTGACAAGTTTGAAACTTGTTTTCTAGAAAAAATCGGAGATGATAAATATCTGGAAGTTTTAGTAATATAACTCTCTAGTTTGGAAATGAACCCCAAAGAAAAAGTTAAATACTTCAGCCAGAGGTTCTTGACATTAAGAAACAAAATCCATGTAGATTCGATGCCAACAAAGAATATGATGGTCGCATACTACACCAAGACCCTTCATAGCAATATAGCCATATGGGCTAAAAGGTCCAAAAAGAATACTTTACTAGAAGCCTTAGAGGAGGCATTCATGATTGAGAAAAGCATTCTAAGCTTAAAATATAATCTTAGTAGTGAATATGAAACTGCTTCATCCTATAAAAATAAAATAGAAATTCTTACTAGGCCTCCTCAAACCAAAGGTCAACAAGACACATTAGACCTAGAGAGTCTATAGAAAGTTTTCCATAAATTATCCAATCAGGTCATACACTTGAAAAGATCTGTTGAGGAGTCATATACAAGTAAATGAGGTTTTATACCACCTTTTAGAAAACCTTTTCCTCCAAACCGACCAAACCCGACCACAAAAGGTTTTAAATTTGAAGGTCTGCAATATGCTTTGCAAACAATATTGGAAGCACATGACAAATTTGTTTATGATCCTCTTGAAAATTATGATTATACAGGTGAGGAAGAGACACCTGAAGAGGAATACTCATCTCCTCCCTCTTTTGGGAACTTATTGTACAACATCTTCCAAGCAAACTTTGAAATTGTCCATCCCTACAACACTAGAAGTAAAACACAAAACAAACCTTCACCCGAAACAAGTAAAAATGTGGTTTCAAAACAGCCAAAGAAAACTAAAACTAGACAAAACTCTGTTGCCCCATTTTTAGAGTATGATTTAGTTGAAGATCTTAAAAAATAAAGGGCAAATATTTCAATTGTTTCAAAATTGTTGAAATTTACACTTATCCTACAGAAAATGCTCCAAAGCATTGTTGAAAATCATAAAAAGAATGATCTTATTAGCAAGAAATCAGCAGAAACTGACTCAAACAAAGATAAATATGTCCCAGGTAAAAATTCATCCAAAAATCAGAAAAAACTGTAGGAAACTTAGATAAAACGGTTTCACGTACAGCCATAAAAAATCAACTGAATTTCATTGTTTCTGCACGAAAAAATGTGCCTCCCTTTTTATTAACTTTCAAAATTTTCAATAGGAATGTATAGAACTGTATAGTTGATTCTGGTACCTCATCAAATGTAATGTCTTTGTCTGTGTTCTAGATAATTAACTCTGAAGTAAAATATTTTGATTTAAAGATCATTCAGTTAGATCGAACTAATGTCAAAGTCATTGGTGAACTTAAAAATGTGTTGATTAGGTTATCGTCCAATCCCAAGGTTCATCAAGTAATTGATATTATTGTTGTTGGCATTCTTGAAGTTTATGGTTTGTTTTTTAGTAGAGATTTGTTAGAGCAGTTACACGACTATTTTACTATGGACTGGTCTCATTTATGGCTGCCAGGAAATGGACAGCCCAACAAGATCAGAATAAACAGGGAATGCTACCTAAAGTACACTGTGACAGAATTAAACGACCCAAATGATCCTTTTATTACTGCTACAAATTCAATTGAGATGTAGGGAATGAATACCTTTTTTGTTAATTTCATGACGGAAATTTCCTCTATCACCAACCCAGAACAACAATCTGAGGTAACAACCTATACTCAGGTAGTATCTTTTCCAAGTACACTGAGCATTGCTAATGACGAACAAATTTGGTCCTTATATTTTGATGGCTCCAAATCCTGAGAAGGGGCAGGTGTTGGTTGTGTGCTCATCGATCCCACGAGTAACGAAAAATTTATTCCCTATCGATTGGAGTTTGAATGTACTAACAATACAACAGAATACAAAGCACTTTTGCAAGGACTAAGGAAGGCACTAGATATGGACGTGCAAAAATTGGTAGTATTCAATGTCTCTGAAATCATAGTCAAACAGGTGATAAATGCAATACATTGTTTATCACTGCATTTGAATAATAACCAAACCAAGGTATGGGGATTAATGCACAAATTTATGGTATTCAATATAAATTCCATTCCTAGGTCGAGTAATTTCAAAGCTGATTTACTAGCTATTATTGCTTCTAAATTGTTGCATGTGGAAGGTCTTTCTCCTAACGCATTCTTGATTGAATTGTTACTCGGGCCATTGATTCTTGACAACATAAAAAACTAGTGAGTATTTGATGACGATCACTAGATCATCAATTTTTTGCATATGGAAGACACCTTCCAAGATCCAGTAATCGATGCACTCACGATGAAAATCTCTGAGATTTCACGGTAATATATGATCCTCGATATGCAGAATCATCATCCAAGATGCTAAACTCTATCCCCAAATCTGTTGTTAGATCAGAAAAAATTTATGACCTACATGACAAGTTTAGAGGGGTAGTAAATTGCAAAATGAACAGTTCCTCATTGTTGTATGAAACTATCAATTTAGGAACGCAAGATCATCCTCAAAATATCAATCTAGGAAAAGGGTGATCTGAACAAGAAAAATAATCTTTTATTAAATTATTCAAAGATGTTTTTGCTTGGATGTACGACGATTTAAAAACTTTTGACCCAAACATAAGACAATGTGTAATTCCTATGAAACCCCAAACCCAACTGTTTCAACAAAAATTGAGGAAAATGCATCTTAAACTAGAACCCACTGTAAAAAAGGAACTTAATAAATTACTCACTGCCAAGATCTTTTTTCCAATCTGGCACAGCCAATGGGTATCCAAATTAGTCCCAGTAAGGAAGAAGAGTGGAGAAATTCAACTTTGTATTGAATTTTGCAACCTAAACCGAGCATCTGATAAAGAAAATTACCATATTCCTCCAATGGAACAAATTCTGCAACAAGTATCTAGTTCTAAAAGACTATCTTTATTACTTGGTTTCTAAGGATACAATCAGGTACTCATGTCTCCATCAGATCAGTTGAAAATCACTTTTCGTACTACATGGGGCACCTACGCCTACAAAAAAATGCCTTTCGTATTGATAAATGTCGGTGCCACCTTCCAGAGGGAAATGGACATTGCTTTTCGAGGCCTTATAAATCAGTCAATTGTGGTCTATTTAGATGATTTCACTATCTTTTCCAAAAACAATAAAGACCACATGTCTCATCTTAGGGATGTTTTAGAACGATGTCGCAAGTTCGGCATTTCCCTCAATCCTAAAAAATCAGTGTTTGCAGTAGAACAAGGGAAATTTCTTGTGTTTATAATTTCTAAATATGGAATGATAATTGATCCCAAGAGAACCCAAGACATTTCCAACCTTCCCCCACCTTCTTCAAAAAAGGCCATGCAATTCTTTTTGGGAAAAATTAAATTTGTCAGACGATTTGTTCGGAGTTTTTCAAAGATGGTCAGACTTTTACAAAATATGATAAAGAAGGATGTCCTATACAAATGGGGATCACAGGAAAATCAAGCTTTCAACTCTATTAGAAAATCCATAATAGAAGCACCTTCCCTGATGAGCCCTGATTTTTCCTAGGATTTCACATTGTACACTTTTGCATCTGGCAGATCTTATATTGTTGTGATTACACAGGAAAATGTCGAAAGAAATGAGATACCCATTTCATTCATGAGCTATACTTTTAAAGGAGAAGAAATAAATTACCCCTCGGTAGATCAACAGACATATGTTTTTTTTAAATAAGTCCAACACTTCAGGTCTTACCTATTGAAATCCAGGACCAAAGTTGTTGTTCCTTACCCTACTGTAAAAACTTTGTTAGTGCAAAAAGAGTTGGGTGAGAAAAGGGAAAATTGGATGACATCACTTCAGGAATATGATCTTGAAATAATCCCTACCCAAATTGTTAGAGGTCAAGGCCTTTGTAAATTGGTGGTTGATTCAGTTGAAAATTCAAAAAATCAAATGAATACATCAACTGCAAATCTGCATAACGAAATACATATCAGTTATGCACAAACAGTGTCCAATTCATGGTATGAGAATATTAGATTTTATTTGCTGCATGGAACTACTCCTCGTAATATTGATCCAAAAAATAGAAGATCGCTAAGGCTTAAATCTGCATCTTTCCAATTAATCAATGACATATTATTTCAAAAAATATTTGACGGTGATTTTCTGCGTTGCTTGGAAAAAGAGGAATCTGAAAGGATGCTCACTAAACTTCATTATGGTGATGTCAGAGGTCATTTTGGTGAAGATAAAACTACTCACAAAGTAATAAGGGCTGGCTACTATTGACCTACCTTGTTTAAGGATGCTCATACTTTGTCCCGAAAGTGTATAATCTGTCAAAAGGCTACAGGGAGGGTGAAAAAAGTTGGTTTTCCTTTGCAACCTATTACTGTAGATGCACCTTTTCAATTGTGGGGCCTAAATATTATAGGGCCAATCAATCCCCCTTCCTCGCAACAACACAAATACATTCTCACGGAAACAAAATATTTTACAAGATGGTCTGAAGCCTTACCATTAAAAGTGGTCAACAAAAATCAGGTAGTTTCATTTATGAACTCTCATATTATCACTCGTTTCAGAATTCTTGAATGTTTGGTTTTTGACAATGCCTCTTATTTTTCCTCCTTGGACATGAATTTATTTTCTATAGAGAAAGGGATTAAACTTAAGTACTCTGCTAGCTATTAACCTCAGGGGAACGGTTTAGCCAAATCAATGAACAAAAATATGATCAAGATCGTTGTTAGAAAAACACAAGAATCTGCACAATGCATTGTACAAGGAACTTTGGGCTGACAGAGTAAATCCAAAATATTCCATTGGTAACTCTCATTTCTTCCTCATTTACGGAAGAGAAGCCATCTTCCCCCCACATGTCTTGCTTCCTTCCCTGCAATTATCACATAAAGTTCAAGAAGAGGAATGTCCTCCTCTAGAAAACCAAATAAACGCTTTATTAAAATTGGAAGAGGTAAGAACACAAGAAAAACAAAAACTTGATCAGCACTAGCAAATTGTGAAGATCTGGTTTGATACAAGTTCATCCTATGAAAGGAATTTTAATTTAAGGTGTTTGGTCCTCAAATGGGACAAAGCGCACAAGAGTAAAGGAGAACATACCAAGCTCCAAAACCTGTGGCTGAAGCCTTTTGTAATTTCTAAAAAATTGGGTCCTAGTTATTTCCATCTGCATAACCTGGAGGGACAACCGGACACTTTCGCAATGAATGGTCAAGATCTCAAGACATATTTCACTTGATGAATTCAGTTCCACTCTTTTGTAAATATTTTAGTTTACATTTATGTTTTTATTTTTGGTTCTTTTTATTTTGTTTGATTTTTGTGTGTTTTCTAGATGATTATTTCTGGATCACCATTCATTATTGAAGAGAATTGGATTTTTCCATTAGCATCAATTGAGATTAGATCGAAGCATCTAAACATTAAGTTCTAAACTCAAATCAGTTACGATAAGTTTTTTCTAGTTATTGTTCCTGGTTTTTTATTGAAATCTCAAGGAAACACAAGTATCTTTAATGAACTTTCAACGTCGTCCTTGTTTTAATGAAAACAAATATTATTGCTTCCCCATTCTAGAGAGGATTTCTTAACTAAAATCTAATTATCGAAGTTATGATGAAAGTCATCAGAATAGAAAAATAATTCTTAAAATATCAATCCTTTCATTGCCTGGCTGTGAAATATTCAGTATCACCCCGCTCTCTTAATATCATGAAGTTTCAGAAAATTTTATAAACAATTTTAGAGAATTAGAAGCACTGTAATGTGTGGGAATTGTGTGTAAACCCATCGGGATAGTGAATAGGTCTGCGGGCAGCAGGTAAATGCATACATGATACCAAGAAAACTTCACCAGGGTATTGATCAGGCATGTTGGTAGTGAAGCAATATCAGGTTCAAAGATCCTCAGGTATGTGTTTTAAATTGGTCAGGTATCAGGATGCTTTTATCATAAATGGACAACTCTTGGACGGGATATAAGTACTAGAGTGGGTTAAATGACATCCGTATTGAGGCTATGGACATCTACTACAAACAATGGCCCTGTCAATGGTATTGGATTTATCTATATAAACATCGCTACCCCTATGATTAAAACGATATGTTGGATTACAATTTTTGGATAGAACTTTATCCAATACTAAGACTGTGTTATTTTTCTGAGTTATTGTCGAAATGCTTGATCTGTCTTTTAATTGTTTCTAAAAATTATTGTTGATTCATCTATTCCTGGATATGAAGTTATGATGACGTAGAGATAACTTATTTTCCCAACGTGTCTCCATTGTTGGCAGCCAAGTATTCATGTAAATTTTATCATGGTAAAATGTCGTCTTCAAGGGATAAAATTTGTTATAGCTGCCTCCTTCTCCTTACAAACATTTTTATCATTTTGGGTTTGAAAAGATTCATTGGGCTAGTTGTGTGTAAGAGTTCATTATTTGTAATCTATCATTTGATTGTTCAAGTTCATGACTGAAAGCATGAAATTAGAACAAATTTTGGTTTGAGTGGTCATCATACAGCTTGTGTTTTATTTTCCTTGCAAATGAGATTATACCTAAAGGGCATCTATATTTTCATAAAATTTAAAGTTTGTAAGCCTATCATTTTCATTTGTTGATCCATTACCATAACACTTGAGTTATCCACCTTGTGATATATGACTTAGTCATTTCAAGATTTGATTATATTGTTTCCACATTTGGCATATGCTTGATTGTGCAGCTATAAGAACTTTGCTTTAATTCGAAATTTGAATGTTTCCCCTAGCAGTTGTATCACGGTCTTGTCGTCTTGGTGTAGGACTGACACACTTACCTTCAAACATCATCCTTTCATCCTGCATAGCTCAGGCTTGCATTCATTGTTTCAAGTGCTAAGTTTTTATGCCTTGGCATTGGCATTCATTTCACATAATGGTTTCCTGTTATGCATGTCCTCTGGTTAGTACCCACTCAAAGCTCCAAATGGCTATCATGTTAGCCTCTCGAATCCTTAAGTATTGGGTCTCTCCCAATTTCGCAGACCTCACCCTACATTTCGTGTTTTGGAGAACCCAACCACCTCTCGCTACCTCTTTTGTTTCTTTGTAACCATATCTATGGCTCCTGTAGTGAGGATTGAGCCCAATGGTTCGAAGGCTCTCCTCTCTCATGAATATGTCGTGGATGACCTGGTGGCATATGGATAGGATAGTTTCAACAGACGGTTTGAGGGTTACAACCTCGTAGTGGCCCAATATTTCACTCATTCTTTTGATGGCACCAAGGTTAATATTGGGGATGTGCAGCTAGAGGTGATTGAGAGGTCCATAGTAGAGGCTACAGGACTATCCCAAGAGGGAGATTGATGGTTTAAGAACATCAAAATCGAAGGTGTGCCCTGGAGTTTACTCATGGCAGCCAATAAATCGCAGTGTTGTCCAAAAGGTACACCAATTTCTCTTTTGAAACCCTAATGGAATGGTCTGCGCTTAATATTTAACCAATGCATAACCTATGAAGGTAGATATGGCTTGGTTTTCTGGTATCACGTCCTCTTGTTGATGGTTTTTCTAGGTTTCAATTTGAATATGCCTTTTTATCTATTTAGGAGTCTGCAGAAAATGTCTAAGTTCTATTAGAGATAGAGGATAAACCCATAGTCAAGCCTATTCCACCATGGTCTCATTCGAATCCTCATGTTTTTGCATCTATCTAAGACAGGGGACAATTGGGAAAATTTATTGTTTTGAAATAATTTTACCCTACCCAAAAATGTAATAGAATCACCTCTTCATCTCGATGAAAACCCCATTCCCTTTCGATCTAAACCTAATATCGAAAAACTATGTGTTAATCCACAAGAAGGCCATGTGTCCATAGATCAAACCTCTGTTGCTATCTAGAAGCCATCAAGAAAGAAGTCATGATGTGATTTCAAGCCCAGAAAGTCTTTGGAAGAAGTTTTAGATGATTTAAAGGATAGAGTTTCTACTGTTCCTACTCATGAGCTGATTCAGGTTGTTTTAAATGAATCAATTGTCAAGAAAAAAGGCAGGTATAAGAAACAAAGTAATACAGATGTGAATTTTACAAACATGAGACCAAGTAGACTCACATCTAGAAATTTGAGAAATAACCAACATGATCATCTGAGCTCGATCCCTATGATCAAGGTCGATGGTCTCTTTTCCGAAGATGAGATCGATAATTTAATTTCTCAAGAGAATGGTAGCACGAAACTCGTTTCTTAGGAGGGAGAATGACAAGTTGAAAGCTTCTATTTGATCGAATGCTCACAAGGCAAACAAGAGGATTAAACAGTATGTTAATGTGATTATTAAAAACTCAATGAACTTCAACACCATCATAAATTCAGACTTATCAGATGCTTATTTTTCAAATCTTTGAAATGGTAAATAGTTGTTTTGATATTTTTTTTATTTGATTATGTTGGAGAAACAATAGATAGATTCATTTTTTATTTTGTTTTTATTTTGAGACTAGTTACAGAATTGAAAGATTATGTAGCCAGACTATTTAAAAATTATTTGTTTGTATTATCTAAACTTTGATTTCATTTTATCATTTTCTGGTAAACAATAGATTATGATGTTATGTTTAAAGAGGAGGAATAATGGGTTAAGTGTTCAATAGCTTATTAATTTCCCATTTTTGAAAAACAATGTCATTAACGTAATTATTTTTTATGTAAAGACTCCTACAGGAGTATCCTTTTGTTATTCTATTTTTTTAAAACAAACTTATTTTCAGGGATCATCCTCTATCTTGTATGATAAGTGGTAACTAATCCAAGACATGTTTAAATAGATTTTGTTTCTTGGTGTTTATGACATGTTTTCTCTAGACCATAGAATGGACATATAATTTTGGAAGTGATATGGAGAAAGAAGTTTCTTGTTGGATTTAGACCTATGTAAACTATACAATGCTTATTTCATTGTATTCTCCTACAATTTCGATGTTATGAAGTGTCACTTGTGTTGATTTATCTTTAGTCTTTTACTCATATGATATTTCATATTGTTGATTATCTAAATATTGTTCATTGTATGTTGGTCTAGTTTGTACCTGTGATCAATCCACTATTTAGTTATTTTTTAGTTTACTTTTGATGTTAAATGGTTGATAATATCACTGCCCAAGATTGAGATTTATTTTTGTTCTCAACTATTGATTATCTTGAGGTCACATGATATACAAATATTTATCTTTCTATTTTTATAAATTCATTCCAGAATACAAAACACTTCCTTGAATTTCTTCAAGAAGTATTGTGATTATTTTTGTCATAGGTTTCCACTTAATGCAGGACAAACAAGAGGTCATACAACGCAGAGAGATGAACTTAGTTTATTAATGATGATCAGCTAGAGGTTAGTCCATGTATTATCTTTTTAAAGTTGTTTATGTATGAAGCAATAATGATTGTGTTATTTAGATGTCAATTAGCTTTGTTTGTTTTCGTCAAATCATTACAATCATATTTATGCTCTATTTAATAGTTTGATCATTAGAATAAGTTTTGTTTTTACATAAGCGGTTTAAGAAACACTATCTCAAATAATTAATTTCGCAAAGCTTTGTTTAAACTTTGCAAACTATATATCATCATTGCATATTAACACTCATGGTTGTATATTTGTGATTAATGTATCAATTGTTAAAACTGTATCTTTAGCTAGTTTATTTCTTTTAATAATTTTAGGACCCTAGTCGGCTAATGGAGCCATAAAACCTGTTAGGTTAGATCATACCAAACGGCTTGGGATAATTAGAAAACCACGATCCGGATCTATCCTTCCCATTGACGGTGTGTCATAACCGCTTGTAAACACATCTCTAAAATTGAATGATTCCTATTGTATCTTCATAACTAAGTTGCAAAGTGATTACATCCATAATGAAATCAAGTATAATACGTCCCCTTTTGTTTCTAGGATAGCTAGTTTCATGCACTTGTCCATATAGAAATCAAACTTATGTGTACAAGTAATGATGCATGGTTCATTTCTGAATACTACATATTTATCTTCCTTACCTCTTGTCAACTTAGAAAATTTGGATAAACCATAGTATGTCTCTCTCTCCTTGTATTTTTGAGGTGTCTTTTGGGTACAATATTCTAGTTTAAGCGTGAACAAAGTATTTTGAGAGTCTGTCATTAAAAGACAATCAAATTGTTCACTAATCAAAAGGATATCTGATATAGGTGTGTTATTAAAGTATTCATATACAAGATTGGTGATCTAGGTGGATCTTGGTGGCCATCCACCTTTTCCACTGAATAAATTTTTTCAAGCCTATGGTTTTGATAAAACATGATATCCACTCTTTTGATGGGGAATGGAATGTACTTCCATCTCCAATTGTTAATTACAACCATCATGTAATGATGCCTATAGAGTTAATGCACCGAATCCCATTAAAACTCTATAGTTAAGTGTTCCTAGGATAGAGTAGTACTGGGATGGGTGACCTTCCAGGAAGTCCTGGTGTTTTACATGCCTATGGAATTTTGAAAACTTAGACCAATTTATCCCACATGCGTCATGAGAATTATTCTCCTCTAACTCTCTCATATAGAATTGAAGCAAAGGAGGTCCTTTGAGAATGCAATGGAATGTGATGTAATGCTTATTGTGAATGAGCCTAGCATACATCTCTTTCTCTTCAAAGATAAGCGACCACCATTCTAACCAGTTGTTTTGCTATTTTATTCATTAATATAAGTTGGGTTTCACTATATTTGTTTTTCTCTCTATTGCATTTTTGTGCGTATCTCATTTCATTCTCAATATAATTCGAATTAGTGGTATATGACGAGTTTACTCCTTTTTATTTCTCATTGTGTGTCCCCAACGAGGTAAAGGTATAGAGAGTTGGGTCTGGAGCTAGTTTTTTTGGGAGACAATCGATCTTGCCAACCCAAGTGACCTCCCATGGAAAAAGAAAATAGAGATGATAGAGCATGAGATATTTTCAAGATGTTGCTTGAGTAATCCCTCAAGTGATAGAGGAAAAAAATGATCAGAAAATTTTTCTCAGATCCTTCAATGACTACCGATGCCAATCGAGGCATCTTGGACAAGCAACCATTTCATAGGAGCAATGCCCTTCAAGCTACAAGTTAATTTTGATATCCCTTTATTTGAAGGACAAATATATGTAGATGCTCTAGAGAAATGGTTGAATATACTAGAAGGTTATTACTATGTCCAAAAAAACATTAATGGTGAAAATATTACCTTTACGCTCCTTAAATTTCTTCCATGTGTCAAGGCTTGGTGGAAAGGTTACAGGGAGAGGCACATCATGGATGAATCTACACCATTCAGGAGAGAACCCACCTAAGCATCCTTTTTGGATTCCCGCAAGGAATATTTCTACATTGTTGGAAGCTATGATGAACCGTATATGGCATGGATGACTTCGTGTTAGGAGATAGACCAGACAATGCTAGAGTATACCAAAATCTTCCATACCCTATGTTCAAATATAGGTATTCAATATTTTGAGAGAAACTTAGTAGAAGTACAATGGCTTGCATATCTATATCCAAATATAGATGGATTTCTTGTACATCTCCTCACTAGGAACCACTTATCGATATGTTCTCAAAATTGAGTATAATTTAAGCAATGGAATAAGTGATAGTTTGGATCTGCAAATACACAACAAAAAAAATATGGTAAAGGCATCCTTAAATCATAGAAAAAGGGACAGATAAAGGAAATTCAACCTCAATATATCCATTCCAATCCAAAAGTAAATAAGGGTAATGGGAAGATGAAGAAGAACACTAGAAAGTGTTGTGAGTTCCACAAAATACCCTAACACAACATTGATGAATGTCACTCAAAACAATCATTGTTGTGTGAGATTAAACAAAAGGAGTTGGACCATAAATCAAACTCTAATTTAGAATAGGTAAAGCATATCATCAATGCAGAAAAAAGTGCTACCATATTAATTGCAAAGATCCAACTAGACGAGTAAGAGGAGCTTGAGGAGGGTGAGCAAATCTTCCATTAATAGATGTGGGTGAAGGGGACCCCACTACATTTCATTGCTGACAATGGGAGCCAGGAGAACCTAATCTCAACTGAGGTCATTAAGAGATTGAATTTTATGATGATGCCACACCCCCAACCATACACCATTGGTTGATTGAGCCAAGAATGAGACCTTCATGTCATCCAACATTGTTTCCTATAATATAGCATAAAATCCTTCAAAGATGAAGTGTCATGTGATGTTTCTCCACTTGAAGTTTGTGATGTTCTTTTAATACAACCATACGTGTAGAAATTTCATGTTGTTTATGAGTCTCGGCTCCGTAGTGTCATTGTTACTATGGGGAGTCATCTCTATAGGATATCAAAGGAAGTTATGACTAATTCCATTTCATCAATCTCAGAAAAACAGTGCCACAAAGTAATATCTCAGACTACAAAGTTTTCCCTCTTCATGATCTAGTCAGAAGGTGAATAGAAGGTCACAGAGACCACCATGTCCTCATTCAAATACCTTTATATATAACATAAGCAGGCCGAAAATATTGTAGATGTGAATAGAGATATTTGTTCAGCTACGGGGGTTCTTCTGCACTTCCAATTCAAGCATTCCATTGACTTGGTGGCTAGTGCTCCCTTACCTAATGGTCCAATCTATAGACACTCCCTTCTAGAGAATGAGATTATTCAACATAGATGTAATAGAGCACTTCATATTTCTATTTTCCATGACCCTTTTCAAGTGTTCTTGGGGTTCCATCCATTAGCCCCCATTGATATAGCTCTGCATACTACATATCCACCATCAAAGTCCTCCCACACTCATAACAAGTTAGAACATGCAACCAGATTTGTTGAACAGATCTAACACCTCCAAGAACAGGTTCATGGCATCCTTCAACATGATAATGCCAAGTACAAGTAGGAAAACTACTTTAACAAGGAAAGCGACTCACCAAGGTTCAGATTCAACAAACATTTCCCCATCTCTTAAGGGAACTTGATGCAATGGGGACCATTACTTCTTAATGGGGGAGAACTAATCTAGGTGGATCTTGGCGGCCATACACCTTTTCCATTGAATCAATGTTTCTGAGCCTATGGTTTTGATCAACCATGATATTCACCCTTTTGATGGGGAACGCAATGTAATGCCATATTCATTTGTTAATTAAAACCATCATGTAATAATTCCTACAATGTTAATGCAATGGTGTTACGACAAAAATATATCTATGGAATGGGGTAAGCCACAACAGATGGAATGAAACACATAAATCAACTCTAATCCTAGGTATGCTATATAAATTGAATGCTAACAATACAAGGCCAAGAGCCTACCTCGTCTGGACATTTGATGAAGACCACCATTGAGCATGCAACTCAAATATTTATACCTACAACTTATCCTCAACAACCAAGATATGCAAGCATATGGTGACAATATATAGTGTTAGCATATATATTACCATAATCCATTAACATACATGAAAAATATTCCCATTTAATAATAATTCAAATATTTGCAAGATATCAATTGGACGAGAACAAAGTATTTCTATTAGAATAATCAATAGAAGTATATAGGTGACAAATTTATGTAATGACACATATCGGAACCGAGAAACTAAGTCTCTCCAGTTGGGCCTCCACCACTTCAATCCTCCACCAAAGGAAAGCTCATATAAAGGAGACAATGAGGTTCTCTATCACAAAGAAGGAAAATCTTGGGGGCTGAAAAAGGGGTTCAAACTTTCAAGGACAAAAGGATTTAGACGCAATATGAAGTGAAATTTCTCCAGAGTGTCTTTTCTCTCAAAGTTGAATTATTATTTTTTTCCAAGGCTTGGATATGGCTCAATTTATAGCCTTCAAATGGAACTGAAGGGTCAAGTCAGAGAATTTTCAATATATGGAAGATCAATGATCATGGATCTTGTGACATGGCATGGAAACCTGACATAATTTTTAATTTTGAGCACCTAACCCGATGTATGCAGTTTGTAGTGGAGAAACCTATGTCTACGCTTGTTGTATAACTGATAGGGTGCATATATGTGGAAAAATATGCTTTTTGGCTCTGGAAGGTACAAAAGGGGACTTTAGGCATAGGTAAATGGAAAGGCCATCCAAGCAAGTTGCATGGGGTGAGGAAACATTTGTTGTAACATATGCCCCCTAATGTGTGAGGTCAGAGGAGTATCTGTGATGGCTGAAATACATTATAATTCCCAGAAATGGAGTAATGGATACTTAGCTGGAAGTGTTAGTTACTCATGAGAAAATTACAATCCATAGTGACTTTGTACACATGGTTACCAATCTGAATTACACTGTGGACCCATGTGGAAATATACCAAATAGGTGTTCATGGCCATGAATAGGCAACACAAAGCAAACACATGCCATAGGTTTTCATAGTCACGAATAAGGTAGAATGAAATCCAGTCTCAAAATCAATCTGAAGATATATGTATACAATGGAGTACAATCTGATCTCCCGTGATCATTGAAATCATATACGTATTGGTCGAATGAAAAACAACAATGGATTAGGAAATATTCTACTGTAAGTTGGAGGTATTCTACACTATCCGTCGAAGGTGAAATTCTACATCATGTGAACATATGAGTTGAGGTCGAACACAATGAGACTTCATTTGGTTACCAGTCATTAAAGTATATCGTTAACAAACATGAGACAACCTACCGATAATTAAAGTAGGTATCAAGGCACCAATTACATTCTACAAGTGTGAATAAGGGTGTTGAGGTTGAACACTTGAATAATCCATCGATTAGGAGACATTGATGCATTCCCAACTATCAATGGTGGGAGAGCCTGCCACTGATGAATTCAAGCCTATAGATATTCATAGGACTCTAGGTCACATTTCTAGAATAAATGAGCTGAAGTCGATAGAAAGAGACCTGTTGAAAGGAGAACATTAGGGTGTCTCTCATCAGTTAACATGAGGTACAAAGCAATATCTTTATGATTAGGAGGATATTAGAAAAATAGGATGTTCAAGAACCAACGAACTTGTGCATCTCTCACATACACCATATGTAAGTAGTGCACGAAAGAGACCCTATGAATAACATCCAATGAGAAAAAATGCCAACAAAGGTGAGGAAACCACCAATAAGTCTAATGGAATCCAAGACATTGCACAAATCCCAATGTGTGAATAGATTTTTTGTTGTCAAACACAAGGGAAATCCCATAGTCAAAAACCAATGAGGAGATGTCAATTGTTGGGTTCAATGTTACCTACCCATAATGAAAGTAGGACCAAGGTGTATGGTAGGACTCAACTTCATGTGACTCTGAGATACAATGAGGGTATGGGTGACATGAAAAGTAAAGAGTTCTTAGAAATGGTCGACACAGGCTTATACAATTCCTTTTTAAAAGATCATGGGACATATTGATAACTCAGGCAACACAGACTTAATGATAAAACTCCATGATGCAGGGGGAGTCAACAAAATATCCATAGGGACTGGAAGAATAACCATTCATAGGAGTAAAATCTAAGTAATGAGCTCAGCTTCCTAAGGTCATGCTAAATCGAAAATTTGGATGACATTGGACTCAAACATTCACGCTACATTTAAAGGAGACATGATTGCTGCCAATATGAGATAATATTCTTTTCCTGCCCATATTTTTTGTGTTTTTTCATGGGCAAATAAATGTTATAATATGAGGAAACGAGTGTTGCAAATAAGAAACTAGCTACAAACAATGGAACATACTTATGCTCAATGAAAGGAAGTGAATGTGGGGCATGGAAACTCGGGGGGATGTTTCCTCTTAGGGTACATGGTGTCAAGATGCAAAGGATATAAAAAATGTTATGCTTTGCTAGTGATGCAAATTGTTGAGGTAAGAGGATTATAACAAGAAAGAGGGAATCATACGTAGGCTCAATACTTCAAGCATGATGATGGAATGTGATTACATCTTAACTCCAAATAATGTCCTTTTTTGTAGATTTAGTCCCCTTGGCCCGAAAAAGTATAAAATAATACCCAGGAGAAATCTTCTAGCCAATGGTGACTAGAGTATTCATTTTTCATGACTATTCTACATGGTCTGAAAAAAGGTTAAACTTACACCAAATAGACATATTTTCAATCCATTTAACGAGTGCGAAAGAGGCAAGTTCACTCAGAAATCTTTTCATTGTTTTAGAGAGTTGGAAAAGAGCTTAAATAAGACTCGGGGGGTTCCATAGTTAAAGGTCATAATGCTTGTGAGTAAGAATATGGGGTTCAAACGCAAAGTCATATTGAAACTATAATGAACTCCCATTCCTATAGAATAACTTTTGCATGGGCACCAAATAAAACAAAGGTTCTAACTAGGAATCCATGTTTGGTATGCCTCTACCACTTAATAACGACACCTATAGTAGCAGTAGGAAGGTTCTGTGTCGTTAATAAATGGGTTCATACCTAGGGTGTATGGATCACACTCATAGGATGATGCAAGAGTGTAGAATGGAGTGACAACCTATCCTATATGTCGGTGAAATAATATATCTGTCGAAGGCATGAATGGGTGGTATGATGTTGGAAATCACAAAAAATCCTCGACAAAACCACCAAAAACCAATACTTTCCACTACACTATTAGTCCACAAGGTTAAAAATTAGCACAAACTATATGAAGTGGGGAAAAAAATTCTACTAATAGTAAAAATAGACCATTTTACCATACTATTTGAGTTTTTTCGCCCACATAGTGCATTTTGGGCCATTTTCCCCTCGATATTCAAGTGTCGATTGTGAGAGCTATGATCAACGAAATCAACAACCATCTAGACCAAGTAAGTGCATGTCCCCTCTACTTCAATTTCAATGGTATTAATTTCAATTTTAGGCCCCATGTTTTAGTATTAGAGGGCATAAGATGTAAATTAGGGCATATGCGGGTGATAGTTCATCGTGTCATGTATAAGCCCCTATATACATGGGTAAAGAAACAAATTCCCACATATATGCATCCCTATACGCGATTGTTACCATGTTATCCTGCGTGCAAGTTTGTGAACATGTTTTTGAAAGGATTTAACTCAAAAATAGATTTTCCTTTGCAGGATGGTGATTGAATGGAGGGAGAGAGATCATGAAGAGATACATGCAGTAGTGGGAAGGGATGCAGGGGCCCAACAATATTTAAAAAGATGTGGCCTTTATAAGTTTTGGGTTGTCAAAGGGATGAGGGCTCAAGTGAGGTTACTCCAGTTTCTAGTAAACTACTGGGATCTGGAGACAGAGGCCTTCAACCTCGATGGGAAATCATTGAGGATTGAAGTGGATGACATATATTTTATCGTAGTATTGTCTCACTGAGGTGAGGTAGTGAATATTAAGGCCAGAGGGGCTAGGGGAAGTATGTCTATGGAGGAGTACATTGCCACCCATTGTGTGGAAGGCACAGATAAAGTAGGGAGCCAACTCTCAATCAATGTGATCGAGAACCTGAGCTTAAATATCATCATGCTTGTACCTACACATATTTTGGGGTCATCCTGTAATATCCTTGTTTCCCCCAATTTGTAATTAATTGTAAAATAGGATTACCATGCTAAGGCATCTGGAAAGTGTAAATGTATTATTGTTTGAGTTGCCAATAACTGACTATGGGGGTGAAGCCTTGAAATTATTGGCCATGATATCACTAGAGGAAAGACTGAGAAAATTATAAGAGAGGGTTCATTATATTAAATAATGCCAAATTTCCCTTGATGGGGATAATAAATCTCCTTCGGGTCCCAAGGAGAGAAATCAATTAATGAAGAAATGACCAGTGGTTGAATTATCAACAACCCCCATGAATGGAAGCATGGTCTAGCTGCAAAATCTTAGTCTAAAGTAACACAGAGACCTGAAAACTTGAGCTTCCTTCTGACAAAATGAAGGTAAGATACATACACATGGATAAGTAAAAACGAGAGTGGAAAAGCTCGTAAGGGAGATCCGCGGAGCTATCTAAGTGGGATAATGAAAAAAGGTCACAATCTTGATGCTAAGAGAGCATCTCATAAACCTCTCTAGGGCCATAACAGAGAGAGAAATATATGAAAGTTCATAGAGAACAGAACCCGAACAAAAGCTGAAGCAGAGAAAGAATCCTTGAGAACTGCGAGAGTTCTCTGGTGATATAATGGCTTGGCATGGGGTTGGATAGAGTGCTAAGAATGAATTCCTCTTGGCCTATGGTAAGGTGGAAGAACAAACACCCATAGTTAGTTAGTTGGCTACCACCTGCAATAGATAAGTAATCACATATCTTGTGTATTTAAGTGGTACTGTGAGTTAAATTTGGATATCCCATGAATGTTTCAGGAATGTGCATGATTTCTTAATGGATAGACTATACCCCTTCTATTTCTTCTTGATTGTGTATTTAGGCAAGTAAGAAATTATATGGTTCGGACATGAATTGTACTCGTAAATGCTTATGTCCTATGGTGGCATATGCTAGATCCACGAACTGTGAGGTCGTTGAACCTAGGTACAGTTTCATGTACGCATGTCTACCCTCCTAGTCATTATAAGTCCCTTGGAGGATGTTTGTTAAGCTCAAGAGAGGTAGTGAAAATATGCACAGGCTCTCTGTGAGGCAAATAGATACCAAGAACTACTTAAGTTCTAGTGTTGAGAAATGAACATAAGGGGTGCGCAGAAGAATTCTTCCAAGCGTTACGTTCAAGAGAAAGAGAGAAAAGCTCTTAAGCCTTTCAGAGCCAACCAAGCTGAGGAATAATAACAAGATTCAAGTATCGAAAGAGAATATCCTTCCATTTGGAAGGTGATCGGACGATACACATTCAGGAGAATCCAAGGTCTATCACAACCATTAGATTTGAAGAAGGGGCGGAGGCTTTAGCACCTCGACTCCCTCAGTCTTCGCAAGTTCAAAAATTTTGGTAATCATCATGAAGGGGGTAGATCCTCTGAAACCCGAAGTAGAGATGTGACCTAGACCGTAGAGCCAAGGATCCATCGAGACCCTCCTTGACTGTTGGATTGGCGAGATTAGAGTTCACACATCAGGAGAATCGCACATTGGCATGAGTAAACATCCAAAACCAGAAGTTGAGATGTGATATGGACCGTTGGATCAAGGAAGGTCATCGACCATTGATCCGTTGCATGCATATTAACGCAAGGAGTACGTGGAAATTCAAAAATCCCTAAGGACAAAGCTCAGAAGAGACAAGGGATTTTTAGAAGCACATATGAGGTCCAAGAGGCGAACATGTTTCAAGTTCGTAATATCAAGAGGGAAAGAGGAATTTGAGACCATACATTAGGGCTCGCAGGAAGTAAACTAAAGGTCAATACCTTCAAAACATTTGAAATCTTCCAAGTCAGGGAAGAAAGAGAAAGCTCAGGAGGAGGAGAAACAATGATTGTTGGATCGAGCATTGTGAAAGATCTAGACTGTTGGAACCATGTCCAGACAATTAGAATAACGTGTAGGGAGGGGATCCGATCTCAGCAGTTAGATCTGAGCACATGGACCAACAGTCATTTGATCTAGAGGAAAGTGCACGAGATTTAACCTTTTGGAGTTGCACAAGAGAGTGGACTTTGCGAAGTCCTAAATTTCTGAAATCATCGGAACCATCCATCATCAGGGGGACAGGTGGAAATAGATCCAAGAGTTCGAAGGATCAGACTTAGAAATATTAGTGAGGGGGAGAGTGAGAGCTCATGAAGTCTGAAGTTGTGAGGAAAATCATAACCGATGGTGCTAGGAAGGGTATGAGGCATAAACCCACAGGCTTTGAAGGAAGAACCCTTTGGAGAAAATCCAGGAGGAGAATATCCGAGGAGCTAGGAGCTGAAACAATCCTATTTGTCCATCGAGAAGGGGTGCGTGGCAAGAGATTAGCGTTTCCCTGAATCACAACTCAAGAAGTTAGAGATAAGAGTCGTGAGAACTCGTGAATTCTGATTTCATGAAAGGATCCAAGTCGTCCATTGAGAAGGGATGCATGGCGAGAGATCAGCATTTCACTGACTTGCAACTTAGGAAATCAGAGATAGGAGTCGTGAGAACTCGCAAAGTCTGAGATTGTGTAAGGATCCTAGTCGTCCATTGAGAAGGGACATTTGGAGAGAGATAAGCATTCCGCTGACTCACAAATGGGGAAATCAAAGATAGGAGTCGTGAGAACTTGTGAAGTCCAAGTTCGCAAAAGGATCACAATAGTTGATCGAAGGAGGGATCTAGGTCGTTCATCTGGAAAGTAGATATCGGGAAATTGGGAATCGGGGAAAAAGAGGTAAGCCAACCTCCAAAGTCGCAAAACATGAAATATCGATTAGTGAGAGAGGAGATCAAGATCGTTTGATCGCAGGAGACTGTGGACCATTGATTTGGTGAGTGGAACTCGCTAGTTCAAGTTTTGGAAGAAGGGAGACAAGCAATATTCCGACAACTGAAGCGCGAAGTCGCGAAGCACTCGGAATATTGGCCCTAGGTCATAGTGAGGGGTCACATTGACAAATATTAAGGGAGGAGCTAGTACGTGCTAGGATCTAGTTCAGAAGTTCGAGAGTTGGAAGAGTCAGGGTTGGCTCACATGAAAATACCTGACATGCAAAGTCATGAAGCACCTTTTGATAGGTGTGTGGTCATAGCTTGAGGTAATATGAAGGAAGGGGATAGCATGGAGAGATAGCACATGTTTTGCAAACCCTTCAAAGGGGTCAGGAAAGAGCCCGCATCTTGGAAGAACCTGCAATTGAAGAAAGGGGAATCTAAAGAGAGTTAAGAATAAGAGAAATTGTTTTATTCCCCGTCGTGGCTGTGTTACAAATTGGTATCAGAGGATGGTTACAACACTTGGACTACTTTGGCTCATGTATGAGTCGTGTAAGGAGATATTTTTATCTACATCTACTCCTTGAGGAGAAGGACTGTAGATTGAACCTCTGATTTTGTGAATTCTTGTTGAATTTCAACAGAAGAATTTATTTAGCCCTTGTCAAAGTGATAACTACTCTTACCAAAGTAGGGATATGCTAATTAACATTTATAATAAGACTTAAATGTGGATAGTTGAAGGTGGCAGGGTTCTGTCAAGGCCAGCTAAAGCCCGAAGGATGGATGACCTAGTGTTTGTAACACTGATTCTAAGCATGGGAAGTTGGAACTTTAGGCACTGATGATGGTGGATTGTATAATGGTTAATACCATTGTGGGATTAAAGGAATCGGATAGGATCAGGTAGGATCCTTGGTAGTTATAGTTATTGATCTATATTAAAATCAGAGTATATAACTCCTCATGACCAGAGAAAAGTGAGATGGGTAAGACCCTATGGACATTGAGGCAAGGAGGTTTTCTTGCTAAGACGTTGTCACATAAAGAGGAAAGTGACCCTAGTTGGTTATATCCATGAGAGAAGGCAACATCAACACGAGATATGACTGTGAGATTAGTCCTATAAGTGACTGAAATCTCAAAGTAAAGGACACTAATGATGAAATGAAACTATCAAGTGAATGCATTAGGTAAAAAGGTGCAATAGATGCACCTACATATACACGAATGTGTATACATGATCATAAGGATGCTTGGAAGATCCTTGGAAAAAGGATATAGAAGCCTAATATATCCATGTGTGTGAATGACATGGAAAAGGTGTAAGCAATAAGCTAGCATGATGTTTACTTCGTTGTGTTTAATTATGCTTGAGTGAATGAGTTTAATGGATTGTGAAGCTTCTTAATATGAATCCTGATATCGATACTAGTTAGGTATGAATGATATTAAACGTGCAAGTGATGCACATGTATGATGAAAGAGTATAGTTGTAGGCAGTGGCACCATATGGTTTCCCTGATGAGGGAAATATAAGGCAAGAACTACTCTTGTCTAGATTAAACGAATACTATGGATGCATGGTTGACTCCATTCTAAAGAGTCATGAAAGTTTTATTCCAAGTAATAGCTTTAGGGGAATGTATTCCCTTTCCTCGGGGAATACTAATATGATTAGATAGAAGGGTAAATGAGCAAAGATGCTATGTTTTCATAATAAGAGGCAAATGATTATGCCTTTGGGAATCACATGAGAAGGATTGTGAACAATCCTGAGTTGACTGATCTTAAAAGTAAAGATGTACGTGGGCTATCAAATATACCTATGACAACTACATGTAGGCTTAGGATTATGAATATGGTTAAGTACATCATGGATGTAAGTTAACAAAACCAGAATATCTATGGATACGTAATTAGGTACATGAAAAAGATGCATGTTTATATTCCTTAAGGAATATTTGGTAAATAGATAAAAGCTAACTCAAGGTTGAGTCTAGCATAGATAGTGATGGATATGCAATAAGGAAGTTGCATGATGAATTAATTCCATGTGGAGGAACTGTGTGAAGACTCTTTCAGAAAAACAAAGTCACAACCTTAATGACTGCTCAAAATTGAGAAGTAAGCCACAAGTTTATATGAATACATATATATATACTAGAATCATGGATTACATTTTGAAAAACATCATGTAATGAGTAGAAGACTAATAAATGAATATTGACCATTCCGATAACCAAATGGTAATGTGTTGGATGCACAGGTTCATGATCCATTATGGAAAAAAAAAAATCTAGTAAAGCATGTTGTTGTATTCCAAAAAGGTTTAGGGTGAGGCCTAACCAAGGAAGCTCAAGGAAAAGAGCAGGAAGATCCTGACAAGGAGTAGAATTGAAAAAGAAGAGAAAAGATAGTGAGACCTTAGAAATAACTCAGTTGGACTGAAAATTCCCAGGTGATGTAGAAAGAATTTGAAGAAGGGGGGAGCCCTCAATTCTTTTCTTGTTGTGTATTATGTTTTTATCTAGGATGAGAAATCTAGTACGCTGATGAAATTAAATGTTTTGACACCATAGTGATGATGGATGTATTAATGTAAAAATGATTGAGAATTGTTGTGTTGCACTCATGAAAACATTAAGGATAATGTAATGAAGTGCATACATATATTCTTACATGAAGACTAATGTGCTTATGATGTATATCATGTGTAGAAAGAAATAAGATTGGAACTGTTGAGAAAGAAAGTTGCCAATAATGAACAACCTCAATCAGAGGGTGAATATGAGAAGCTTCTTGTTGAAATATTATTGAAGGGACCTTAAAAGTCCCCATGGAGCACCATTGATGGGGTAATATTAGAGGGGGCACTAGCAGCCATAACTGATATATAAATTTTCATGCCTATGTGTCACAAGGTATGAAGGTATTGGGTAAGAATCCCTTCTTAAATGTTTTACGGTCTTAATGTTATGTATGAAACATTGAAAGGCAGTTGTATGCCTTGGATACCCAAGTAGGGTATGATTCAAGAAGGAGAACTTGAAAGATGGAGGCATGAACCTCTGGTAGTAAATATTGATTGTAATCCTCAGAAGAATTCATGAAATGATATGTCATGAATACATGGATCAATTAAGGAATGATTGGAAACAAAAGTGCTCATAGATAGAATGTTTCATGGAATGTCTTCAAGGAAATGCATGTTTTCATAAAGGACAGACAATGGATTTCCCATTGAGGAAGGAGGACCTTCCAACATTTCTACTCGCATTGTATAGGTGTTAGAGAAAACCAAATTTGGGTGGACATGAGTGTTGGCACCCTGGTTATTAATGGAGGAAGAATTCTTAAAGGCATTCATGTGAAACTTTTGAGTTTCATGTGTACTGATTTGGGATTGTGATCAGCCTATAGTTGGAAGCACAACCCTGCTGCAATGATGAATGAGAATAAATAAGCTATATGGTGAAAAACTTGGCTAAACTCCAACACACCATGGAAAATTACTTGTCAAAAAGTATGGGAAATGTAAAATCAATGCAAGGGTACATTGGGTATGAATGTGGCCAACAATGTTGGCGCATTCATTAAAATCAATTGATATCTGAATTACATTTTGAAAATTTTGGTAGGTTGGAATGATGCATAGATAAGGGATGATGTATCCTTTTTTCTTGGTATCCTTGAATAGATGAAAATAACTTGGACTATTAGTATGCCTGATTTTGAAAAGATAATGTACATGGAAACTAACAATTGTTTGGCTGAGGAATGTTGAAACTGCAAGAGGAATCGGTCTTGGATATGGCAGTATTGTAAGCCCATAAGGAAGACCAATTGTCTACTGAGCCAAACTGTAGGGAATGGTACTTTTTTTTTTAATAAATTGAATTTGATTGTTAGTATGCACAACTCTGAAATTGTTTGTGATGACATTATAAAGGTGCACTAAAAATGTATGTGCATGGAGAAACTAACAATTTGTCTGGATGATAGAAGTTGAACTACAGGAAGAAAAGGATTCTTGAATATGGAAGTGTTGTAAGCCCATAAGGAATACCAATTGTCTACTGAGCCAAACCGTTATGGGAAGGAAAGTCCCATAATTATGAATATGGTTCCTATGTGGAACAAATATGAAAATAAAATGTAGAATTGGAAATCTCTAGGTAACAGATTTACAAGGAAATTTGGAATTTAAAATTTATGATGATGTCTCATGAATTTTTGTATGCCTATGATACAAGTGAAAGGAAAATATATGTGAAGAGTACAGAGACGAGAAACTGACATCTTGGGTTCAAGGAAGAACTGAGAAAAATGGTATGTTCTGATTGCAGGAAATAGAGACTGACTCGGGAGAAGGAGAGTAACATTTGTCCCTATCTATGACTGAATCAGGAGAAGGAGAGTAACTTTAATCCCTATCTATTTATGTGCTAGGAGAAGGAGAGTAACCTTTGTCCTTAACTTTTATTGAGCCGGAAGGATGTCTAGATGAAAAGCGTGAAAAATGGCTACTACTGAGCCATGAGAACCCCATGATAAGCCATGATCTCCTGAAATATGTTGTGTTGAGGTAACACAAGCTAGAGGGATGCCTCAATAGAGAAAGTCTGAGGGAAAACTCAACTATAAGACTCGATAGAGTCTCTGTAATTATTTCTGTGTGAGAAAACCTTGGCAGCGAAAGATGGATCACCCAAGGAATTGTATAGGAGAGAAGGGGATGCCTGAGCCTGGGCCTAGAGGATGAGTGACTGAAAGGAAGATGATACCTTAATAGTTCTTGTAAACTATTGGGATCATGCACATGGTGGGTAGTTCTTCTTGTGTGAGAAAACCTTGGCAAGGTAAGATGGATCACCCGAAGGACTGTATAACAGAGAAGGGGATGCTTGAGCCTGGGCCTGGAGGGTGAGTGACTACAAGGAAGATGAAACCTTGATAGTTATTGTAAAATATTGATTGGGATCATGCACCCAATGGGTATGTCAAGGAAAAACGATGAGCCTGGATAAAAAAACAACCATGTGGATACAAATCCATAAACTGGGCAGATAATTATTGTGCTAAGATTATGAAAATTTTCCTAGAAATTGTTATGCAATGTTTTCACATAAGACTATGATTAACATCTTTTTTGTCCAATAATTATTGAAATCAGGTGACCAATATCAAGGATCTAAAAAATAACCTGACCAAGAAACAAGGATCGATATTTTTGAAACAACTGAATGAGAAAGGCATTGCAAGTGTTTTTTAGAAAGAACGTTGAGGACAATGTTCCTTTAAGGGGGAGGGAATTGTAATATCCTTGTTTCCCCCAATTTGTAATTAATCATAAAATATGATTACCATGCTGAGGCATGTGGACAGTGTAAATGTATTATTGTTTGAGTTGCCAATAAATAACTGTGGGGGTGAAGCCTTGAAAGTACTGGCCATGATATCACTAGAGGAAAGACTGACAAAATTATAAGAGATGGTTCATTATATCAAATAACCCCAAATTTCCCTTGATGGGGATAATAAATCTCCTTCGGATCCCAAGGAGAGAAATCAGTTAATGAAGAAACGACCAGTGGTTGAATTATCAACAACCCCCATGAATGGAAGCATGGTCTAGCTACAGAATGTCAGCCTGAAATACCACAGAGAACTGTAGACCTGAGCTTCCTTCTAACAGAAGGAATGTAAGATACATGCACACGGATAACCATAAAGGAGAGAGGAGACAAGAGAGGAAAATATCGTAAGGGAGATGTGTAGAGCTCTCCAAGGGGGATAATGAATAGAAGGTAGTGATCTTGATGTTGAGTGAGCATATGATAAACCTCGCCAGGGCCATAACAGAGAGAGAAATATCTAAAAGTTCATAGAGAACAAAACCCTAGCAGAAGCTGAAGCAGAGAAAGAATCCTTGGGAACCGCAAGAGTTCCCTAGTGACATCATGACATGGCATGGGGATGGCCAAAGTGCTAAGAATGAATGCCTCTGAGCCTATGTTCGGGTGTAAGGACGAACACCCACAGTCAGTTAGTTGGCTACCACATGTAATAGATAAGTAATCACATATCTTGTGTATTTAAGTGGTACTGTGAGTTAAAGTTGGATATCCCATGAATATTTCAGGAATGTGCATGATTTCTTAATGGATAGATAGTATCCCTTCTATTTCTGCTTGATTGTGTATTTAGGAAAGTAAGAAATTATATGGTTCGGACATGAATTGTACTCGTAAATGCTTTCATCCTATGGTGGTGTAAGATAGAGCCACAAACTATGAGTTTGTCGACCCTAGGTATAGTTTCATGTATGCATGTCTACCCTCCTAGTCATTCTGAGTCCCCTGGAGGATAGATATTTTTAAGCTCATGAGAGGTAGTGCAAATATGCACAGGCTCTATTCAAGGCAAATAGAGACTGATAACTACTTAAGTTCTAGTGCTGAGAAATGAACGTAAGGGGGGCGCGGAAAAATTCTTCCAAGCATTACGTTCAAGAGAAATAGCGCAAAACTCTTAAGCCTTTCAGAGCCAACCAAGCTTAGGAAGAATAATCAGATTCAAGTATCAAAAGAATATCCTTTCATTTGGAAGGTGAACAGACGAGACATGTTCAGGAGAATCCAAGGTGTGTCACGACCATTAGATTTGAAGAAGGGGCGCAGACATTAGCACCTTGACTCCCTCAGTATTCGTAAGTTTGAAGAATTTTGGTAATCATAAAGAAGGGGATGGATCCTCCGAAACCAAAAGTAGTGATGTGACCTAGACTGTAAATCCAAGAATCTATCAGGACCCTCCTTGACGGTCGGATTGGCAACATCGGAGTTCACACATTAGTAGAATCGCCCGTTGGCATGACTAAACATCCAAAACCAGAAGTTGCGATGTGATCTAGACCATTGGATTGAGGAAGGGTGTGGAACATCGATCTGACACAGGTATATTAATGTAAGGAGTACATGGAAATTTGAAAATCCCTAAGGACCAAGCTCAGAAGAGACAAGTGCTTTTTAGAAGCGCATATGAGGTCCAAGAGGTGAACTTGTTTCAAGTTTATAAGCTCAGGAGGGAAAGCGAAAGTCGAGACCATACATCAGGGCTCACAGGAAGTAAACCAAAGTTCAAGACCTTAGAAACATCTGAAATATTCCAAGTCAAGGATGAAAGAGAAATATCAAGAGGAGGAGCAACAATGATCATTGGATCGAGCACTTTCAAATAACTAGACCATTGGAACCATGTCTAGACAATTAGAACAAAATGCAGGGAGGAGATCATATCTTAGTGGTTAGATCTGAGCACGTGGACCAACAATGGTTGGATCTAGAGGAAAGTGCATGAGATTTAAACTTTTGGAGTTTCATAGGAGAGTGGAATTTGCGAAGTCTCAAAATTTTGAAATCATCGGAACCATCCATCGTCAGGGGGACAGGTGGCAGCAAATCCAAGAGTTCGAAGGATCAGACTTCGAAAGATTTGCATGGGGGAGAGTGAGAGATCACGAAGACCGAAGTCACGAGGTCAATCCTAGACATTGGTGTTGGGAAGGGTACATGTAATAAACCCACAGGCTCCGAAGGAAGAACCCTTCAGAGAAAATCCAGGAGGAGAATACCTGAGGATCTAGGAGCTGAAACAATCCTAGTCATCCATCAAGAAGGGACGCATGGCGAGAGATCATTGTTTCGTTGAATCAAAACTTGGGAAGTCATAGATAGGATTCATGAGAACTCGCGTAGTCCGAGTTCTCGAAAGCATCATAGCCAGCCATTGAGAAGGGACGTGTGGGGAGAGATCATTGTTTCGTTGACTCGCGACTCGGGAAGTTAGAGATAGGAGTTGTGAGAAATCGAAAAGTCTGAGGTCGTGAAAGGATCCTAGCCATCCATCAAGAAGGGATGCATGGAAATAGATCATTGTTTTATTGACTCGCAACTTGGGAAGTCAGAGATAAGAGTCATGAGAACTCGAGTAGTTCAAGTTTGTGAAAGGATCTTGGCCGTCCATCGAGAAGTGACGTGTGGTGAGAGATCAGTGTTTCACTGACTCGCAACTCGGAAAGTCGGAGATAGGAGTCGTGAGAACTTGTGAAGTCTGAGTTCGTGAAAGGATCACAATTGTTGATCGAAGGAGGGATCTGGATCATTCATATGGAAAGAAGATATCAAGAAATTAAGAATTGGGTAAACAGAGGTAAGCCAACCTCCAAAGTCATGAAATGCGAAATCTCGATTCATGAGAGAGGAGATCAAGACTGTTGGATTGTGGGAGAGTGTGGACCATTGATATGGTGAGAGGAAATCGCTAGTTCGGGTTTCGAAATAAGGGAGATGAGAAATATTTCGTCAATGGGAAGGTGAAGTCACAAAGCACTCGGAAGATTGGCCCCAGGTCATAGCGAGGGGTAAAATGGAAAAAGATTAAGGGAGGAGCTAGTATGAACTAGGATCTAGTTTAGAAGTTCGAGATTCAGAAGAGTCAGGGTTGGATCACATGAAAATACCCGACATCTGAAGTCGCGAAGCACCTTTTGATAGGTGTGTGGTCACAGCTTGAGGTCATATGAAGGAAGGGGATAGCATAGAGAGCTAGAACCTATTGCTCAAACTCTTCAAAGGGTCTAGGAAAGAGCGTGTAGCTTAGAAGAACCTGCAATTGAAGAAAGGGGAATCTAAAGAGAGTTAAGAAAAAGAGAAAAAAATGTATGCCCCATCGTGGGTGTGTTACATAGCCTCATTGCACCAAGCATCAAGGCCACTCATGTTCTATGCGGCGAAGTGTTTACAACCCATTTTTTATGACTGGTGTAGCTCATTGTTGGCTAACATGAAGAGCTAGTTGATGGATTGAAAACAAGGGAAAAAGAGAAATTTTGGTTTTGCACCCATTCTTTGTAGTTTTTCTTTGAGTGGGTTCTAGGCTTGAGCCCTAGAGTAGATATTACTCCACATGGACAGTGTGATCCATTCATGCCATGGTGGACCAATGTGATGAGGTGGATAGGAGGTGGTATGGTGCTAATGCCCTACAACGATGAGCTCTTTTTATGGTGGCATCGACATGTCATAGCCATTGATGACTACTTTTATGTCAAGATTGACTAAAGAGAGGATCCGGATATGCCTTTTCCATCAGGTTCTGCCTATGGTGATATTGGTAAGAAATGATTTTATATATTTCAAAAAAAAATTTGTGTTTTTCAAAAAGAATAAAAATATTTTTGTATGGTATCAAGTATTAACAATTTCTTTGTCACGCAGATGTAGGTCCACGACATCCAAATGGATTCCCATGGAATTGAGGGAGGATTCGGAGAGATGACCATGTAGGAGGAGATGAAAATAGAGTGTTGTATAATGTGTAGGGGAACCTATCTCTATTGACGCACAAGATTCCTATGGTTCAAGTGGAGGATCTGCCAGAGGATATGTAGGAACAGGTGGTGGGTGTACCCCATGTGTGGGTGTGACTCTTACGGTGTGTCTCAAATGTCGTAGTGTGCTATCATGATACACATTCGTCACCACAGGTGTAGATTCCATGGTCATACTATATATCGGCCATATATGTATTTTGAGGGTGCGAGCCCCATTTTGTATAATGACACCATATTTTTGAAAAGGTGAAATATAAAAAAAAATTGGTCTTGAGATTTACTTATATATGTTACAATGTGTACATGCATGAATGTGTTTTCTTTTCTTAGTTATGTGACAAATTCTAGTCTAAAATATAATTAACATATGCATTAGATACATGATTAGAACTTTTAGGTCTTTGATTATAAGTATGAAAATAAAAGTATCGTTCCAAAATTCATACCCATAGGAAACGTCAGAGTAGAGTAGGGTATCACACATGGTAACGGTCATTTAACTAACATACGACTAACTGGGAATCTAGGAGAACCTCTAAAGACTGAAAACCATATGAAATGGTGTCTCGTAATAGTTCTATAATAGTGTTATACTTAGCCACATTATTCATTGATGGCTTAAGATGAGTGCTACCTGAAGACACCAGTTGGCCCTCGGGTGCATAAATGATCCAAGCAACGGAATCCATTTTCCGCGTATGACGACTGGCTCCATCTACGAATCCTAGGTAAACTGAAGATCATAGATGATTTTAAGGATGGAAATTTATTTTAAAATGTAGAAACCTTGGAGAATGTTACTAATCCTTCATATGTCAACTATAAATGTTTGGCGATATTTTTGTAAAAATATTCAAATTTCTAATTATTTTATATAGTTTTTATAATTTTTTGGCGATTTTTAGGGAAAAATAATTTTATCCTATAGAATTTGGGCAAATCGTTTTAAAAATAGCAAATCTCCTTTTTGGAAAAACCATGGAAAATTATCCCATGAGCGAAATTTAGCCCCTAAAATCATCCCTGCTGAAGATTTCGTTGACATCTTCCAACCAAGGGAAAACTTGATAATAAATCCGATGACACAAAGGAAAACATGTATATACACTAATATACACTAGTATACAAAAGGTCACGCGCAATGTTTGAGGGCTTAAGCGTAATACCTTTTAAGGTAGAGCCCATTTATGGGCTCATCCAACATATTCCCTTCATAATATTCCAATTCATAGCCTCCTTTCTCTAAGACACATCACACGATATAAGGACCGTGCCACATGGGGTTGAACTTTCCTGCCCCCAATGGTTCTTTGGCTTGGTCATATAGGAGAACCAAATCACCCTCAGTGTACTATCAAGGACAAACAAACCTATCATATTGAACCTTAACACATTTTTTATTTGCTTTGATATTTGTAGAGGCATCTCGACACTACTCATCGAGATGCTCTAAGTGCACAAGTCATTCTTCAAGATCGAATGTGTCAGGAAGGAGCTCAATTGCCAACTTGAGGGAAGGGATTTCACATTCAATCAAAATAATCTAATCCATGCCATGTACTAAATGAAAAGGAGAAAAATCAATGGAAGTATTTATCGAGGTTCAGTATGCCCAAAGTGTAGGGTAAAGCATCATATGTCAGACAGACTTACTCTCACTAGCAGTTTTTTGAAGGATGGTCTTGAGAGATTTATTCACCGATTTTCTTGTGGATAATAGGGGGAAGAATCACCATTCTTAAACCCCATCTTTTATGCTAACTCTTTCATTATTTCATTCTGAAAGTGATTGCCATGATCAATGACAATCTCTTTTAGGATTCCAAACTAGGTTTTTAATTTGGTTGAATATGAATAATGTTGTAGTCTTACCATCGGATTTAACAATAGGCATGGCCTCTTCCCATTTAGTGAATTAATCCACGACCACAATGATATGTTTATGCCCCATAGTCGAAGTTGGGTTAAATTCTATAAAATCCACCCCCACTTGGTGAAGGGACCGACAGTGATGACTGGTTGAAGAGGGGATGGGTGTGAACGCATTTTTCGAGCGAACGCCTGGAAAGGGTGACACTTCTTGTCCGCTTCAACACAATCTTTAAAAATTGATGGCCAAAAATAATTGGCTCACAATATTTTTTGGGTTGTCGCAAGCCCAGATAAATGAACATCACAAGCCCCAATGTGACATTCATTGAGAATATACTTATCTTCCTTGTGAGTCAAGAAACAATGTAAAATATTATCTACTCCTTGACGATACAAAGTGTCATCGATGATAAGGTAGTTTTTAGCCTGATGACGTATACATCGGAGATCATCTCTCGACGGATGTTGGGATAGCTTCAAGGTTTGAAGGTAAATTATAATATCTCCATACTAGGGGTCCAAATATGAGATAATGAAGATATCTTCATCTACAAATGAATCTTCATGAAAAATTTCTTCATCTAGTCAAGGGAAGTCTGACTAGCGATTTCTTAAACTTCGTCGAAGCAAAATTAAGATCAAATTCCTACAAAATAACAATCCACTTATTTTATTTCCCCCCTAAGATATGCCTGGTGAGGATGTATTGAAATGGATTGATATCTTCAACTATGGTAGTTTTGCAATTTAATATATAATGTGTAATCTTTGAACTGCATGTATGGAGGCCAAGGCTAGTTTTCCTACATGAGAGTACTTAAGTTCGGGACTGACTAGGTTTCAACTGAGATAGTAGAAAATGTGCTCATGGATCTCATCATCCTAATGGTAGGTTGGTGCCTACAGGTGCTATTGGTTTAGTTCTCAGTTGAGGAGATTGGTGCGTGCAGTGGGTTGGTTCCTACATCTTGATGAATTGGTGCTCAGTTAAGGAGATTGGTGTCTCCAGTATGTTGGTGCCTACTATCTTTGTAACAATACATTTTTGGCTATAGACATTTATAAACATAAGTTTATGGTTTTCTCCTGATTGGGTTTCCATGTTAAACTCCATGCATTATGATTTGAGTTTATATGTGATTATTGTTTCTCGACTAAATAATTATTGATGAATGGTTAAATATAAAAAGTATCATATATTGATCCACCGCCCCCACCCCTTTCAGTATAAGCATAATTTCAACAAGTTTGATCCTATTACAAATATATTTACACATTAGATGTACATTTAACCCTATATATTCCCCCCATTATGGTAATATCATATACATTTAACCCCATATATTCCCCCTTAGGGTCATATCATATCCTTCCTTGGTTTTGACATATAACTACTTAAAAGTTCCATTACATGGGTAATGTCTAGTCTACTACAAGCCATAACATATATCAAACTTGAAAAAATACTCGAACATGGAACACAAAACATGTTCTTTAGCTCTTCTTGTGTATTGGTACACGGTTTTGTAGATAACTTCACACTTGGAATAGGAACCTTCATTAGTTTACGTTCCTACATGTTAAACCTCTACAATATTATCTCAAAATATTTCCTTCAAGTTAAACATAATTTCCTATTTACACTATTTCTTTTAATTTCCATGCCCAAAATAAAATATGTAGAAATGATATCCTTGATATTAAACTTAGAGGACATCCAATATTTAACATCCTTGATGATTTCCTTGATGTTTGCAATTAGCAACATATCATTGACATATAATATCACATAAACCAAGTGATCATCAACCTACTTGGAATACACATTGTGATCAACTTTGCTTCTTTAAAATTTGAGTTCCAATATGCAAGTATCAAACTTTTGATACCTCTTGGAGATTGCTTTAAGTCATAGAGGGATATTTTTAGCTTGCCAATAATAACTCATTCTTTTTCTTCAATGTAACACCTTCTAGTTGTTTCATGTGGATTTCTTCTTCAAGATCCCCATGTAGGAATGTTGTCTTCACATCCATTTTTTGTAATTCAAGATAAAATGCAACAATGATAGACAAAGTAAAGAAATATATTGGAAGTTAACTTAGAAACATGAGAAATAATCTCACCAAAATCAATTGCCTCCACCTAGGAACATCCCTTTTCTACCATACAAGCTTTGTACTTCTCCACTTTACCTTCTAAATTGAATTATTTCTTGAACACCCATTTGATACCAACATGTTTTACTCTAGAAGGGAATTCGACCAAATCCCATGCCTCATTTTTGCCCAAGGCCTCCACTTCTTCAACCATGGCCTTCTTCCAAAGTTTAATTTCTTCTACCTCTCTAATAATGCTAGGAATATTATGAATAACAAATCAAACAAAGGTAGAATGAAATTTATGTGTAGTATACCTTTAGGTTTTCCTTGTTTCTTGAGTTGAACTCCTCAAGAATGAGGTCTAAGGTTCTTAATCTTTTGGTTCATCTTCTTCTATTGAGTCAAATTCGTTATCCCTTTATCCTTCAACTCAAATTGCATTTGGGAGCAGTTTTTACTCTCTAACGATTGCATCCTGACTACAAATGATCTTCTTTGTTATCAAGTTATAAATATTACATCCTTTTACACCATCTTTATAACTAATAAACATGCAATTTTCTTATTTATTATCCATATCTCTTCTTTTCTCCTTTAGAACATGCACATAAGCATTACAACCAAAGAGGGTTTCTTACCAAATCATGACTCATGTAAAGTTTTATCAACCACCAATGATATATGTGATCGATTTATCAAGTAACACGTAATACCCACTGCCTTTGCCCATAATTCCTACGTTAACCCTACACCACTCAACATACTCTTCAAATTTTCCATTAATGTCCTATTCATTCTTTTTGCAACTCCATTTTGTTGATGGGTGTATGGAGTCATATTCACTCCTACTATTCCACATTGCTAAAAATATCTTCAAATTTATTTCCATATAACTCTCCACCATTATCTCTCCTCAATAGGGACTTTATATTATTTTTTGTCTTTTTTTTCTACAAGAGCCTTAAATTGTTTGAATTTAATGAAAACCTCATATTTCCAATAGAGGAAAAATATCCATTTATTCCTTGAGAAATGATGTATAAACAAGAGATAGTATTGAAATTTACCAAAGGATAGAAAATGTGCAGGTCCAAATATATCACTTTGTATCAACTGCAAAACCCCTTTTACTCTTTTAGAACCATTAGGGAATTTCACTTGATTCTTTTTACCATAAATGCAATGTTAACAAAAATCAAAGTCTAAGTAGTGATTAAAAAAATCCTTCAACCATACCTTTATTGTACAAAATTCAAAGGCCCTTCTCACTAATATGTCTCAATACTTGATGCCAAAGCATAACCTTCTCTATAGGGATATTATTTTTTTTTTTCTTTTGTCACCTTAGGAGAAATAGAACTATTACACCCATCAATCGCAATGATTCCCAACTTTTTATACAATGTTCCAATCTAAACTCCATTTTCCAACGCCATTGATTTTTGAAGAATCTTACATGCCTCCTTTTCAAATATTATTTAGAACCCCACACCACTCATCTTACTAAAAAATATCATGTTTCTATCCAATCCTAGAATATGTAGAATTCAAGGGAGAGTTTTAACCATTCTATCTTTAAACACTTTCTTAAACCTTCCACATTTAAATCTATGATCTTTGATCCCAATTCATATCCTAAGGGAACATCACCTCCATCATATGTTTCATACTCACAAAACCACTTCCCATGGAGATTCATATAAAAAGAAGCACATGAGTCTATCAACCATGCAATAAAATTAGAGTGTGTACTTGTAAATGCCAAGTACATATCCCCTCCTTCTTTTGAGGAGGTATCACTTTTGTAGGAGCATCATTAGATTCCTTACTTTTATCATTGTTTTTAGATTTACAATACTTCTTCGTATTCCCATCTTTACCACATTTCCAACATTTCCTTCTAATTTTTCCTAGAGATTTAGACCTCCCTCTAGAATTCAATCTATTATTAGACTTATTTTTATTTTTGTCCCAAGGACAATGTCTCACAAATAATGCATCCTTGGTGATACCCTCAGTGGATTTGCATCTCATTTCTGTAGATAACAAGGATGAAACTATGTCCACAAACTTTAATGTAGATTAAGTAGTACTCCCAACATCTACTATTGAATTATCCCATGGAATTGACTAACAACATAACAAAGCAATACACATGTCTTCTTCATACATGCTAATATTAACATAAGCTAATGGACTTACCACAATGTTAAATACATAAATGTGCTTTTCAAAGGATTCTCCATCATTCATCCTAAGCAGGTATAGTTTCTTTTAAAAAATAGTTTGTTTACCATGATGGACTTTGACTGATACAAAGGCCCTAACTTCTCCCATATCTCCTTAGTGTTGGCTTCTCTTGAGACATTCAATGACACTAAATATAAAAGACACAATCAAATAATACACTTTTCCTATATATCCAACTTTTTCCAACTTTTTTTAGCCATACCTATGGGTTTATTTCTAGAAACAATAACCCACTGATATCTATCCATAAGATATTCCATATTCAACTTCCATAACTCAAATATCTACAGTTGTTAAATTTCTCAATCTCAATTGTGGAATTATGATATTTTATTTCACACAAGATTCACCTATGTAAAGCTCCCACTCAAGAATAGGCTTTATCCTCAACCCAAGATACCCTTCTAAAAAAAAAGAGTTAAACCCTAGCAACAAAGGTGTCACCCTAAAGCCAATAACCTTGCTCTAATACCAAATGAAGAGATTGATAACCCTCTTAAATAGGAGTAATACTAACAAAATCTTAAAATAAAAGAAACAATAAAACATTAACAAACCATGCACCTTTGTATCTCATTGTATTTACTTAACCATTCACAATACAATATTTAGGTATTCCACAACATCAATTAACCTTAATATACTCAACACGATTAAATTACAACCATAATCCCTTAACTAAATCAAATTACAATGGATATAAAACCATGAACTAAAATCACCCAAGAAAACCCATAAAATACACTTATAATGACGTTTGAAAAATAAGGAGCCAAACATGTCGAGATGAACAAACTATATATTTAGAATAAAACACATCCAACATCCCACATGTCCACGTATCAGCCTATTCTTTATTGCTTATCTTTCAAGGCACACTATGGATATCATTCTTGTTACTAAGTGACTCCCCTACTCGCATAGTAAACTTTAATTTCAAAATTTTAAGATATTGGAACCTTTTTGGACCACCTACCCCCAATATCCTAATATATTGTAACTATGAGAGTTGTCGCATAGTAAACTTTAATTTCAATTTTTTTAGATATTGGAACCTTTTTGGATCACCTACCCCCAATATCCTAATGTACTGTAACTATGAGAGTTGTTTAAGAAGACCTACTAGCCCCTACGTCCTCTAGCAAATTGAAGCTAATGTGGGGATCATAAGGCAATGCTTCTTTAGAATATCATTGGATTACAAGATGGAATTAACTAGTTTATTTTAAGGATTGTTGAATGTAATAATGTGGGGATCATAAGGCAAATATTTTTCAAAATATCATTGGATTACAAGATGGAATTAAATGGTTTATTTTAAGGATTGTTGTATGTAATAAGTGAGGCGAAATTGTTGAAATTGAAAATTGCGTAAAATAAAATCATTGAAATGAAAAGTGCATTCAAACAAATTAATATATCTTTGTCTTTCCTATTTCAAATCATTTTAACCATGTGCAAAATATTAAGTAAACAATTGCCAATCATCATACAAAAGGGAGAACCGCTGAAATATGAAGTTTAATGAGGTCAAAATCATTCTCAAATATTTTGAATAATAAAAAATGATATAGAAATTTAAGTAAAAGGAATATAAATAATAAATTACATAAATCCAAAATTTTACATAAAACAAACATAATAAAAATTTGAAAAATACCAAATTCCACTAAATTCTAAGTGAAAATTGAAATCCTTCTTTTCATATATGAAGTTCAATGAAATCAAACCACTCTCAAATATGGAACATATAAAAATTTAAATAAGAATCGCAATAAAAATTTGAAGCAAAGACTAAACCACTTTCAAACATTGTGTAATAATAAATGATTAAAACAACCACTCAAAATCACATGCATATCATTAAGAAAATAAAATATCTCAGAAGGGATTCTTACCCAATCTCTTCATTCCATATGCCACAGTGTTATGAGAAATATTTATACCTAATTTGGTTGCCAGCACCCTCTCTGATATTTCCTCATCAGTGGCACTTCATGAAAACTCTAAAAGTCCCTTCATCAATATTTCAACATCAACGTTCTTGTATTTCTCCTCTTCTTGAGGTTGTCAACCATTGGTAGTTGTCCTTCCCTAACAGTTCAATCACTTTCTACATATATCATGCATCATCACATTCACAATTATACCCACTCTGAAAGCCTCCTCCCTCCTATTGCTTGCATTCACAGTGAACCCTCAAGTAGTCATATTGTCTTGCATGGAAGATAATCACTGGTCATTAGAATCATGGGAGTCCAATGCAAGTATAGCCCCATATTACAAACCACCCTAACATGCAACCCATGCTAATTGGTCTATTGAGTCGTTTTTTATGTGCTTTTGACTTGTTCACAAATGAAATTGTTTTCTTAACATGTTTATTGAGGAAAGAATATTCTTTGATACCTTTTCCTTTTGAAGCAACAATGGGATAGTAACCATCGTATCCGACAAACAACCTCTCCGACCTTTCCCATCGAACAAATCACTATTGGAGTTGTTATGATTTTGAATAGCTTTATCCTTCAAATGAGATATTATGATAACATATAGAAGAACAAAGTGACTCACTTCACGTATAGTAATATCACCACACTTCTAGAAGCTTGACCTAGAATATTATTCTATACATTTTACTTGGATTCAATACCCTTCATGAATTTGTTTCTCCACCGACGAGAAATCTCCAACAACACTTTGAAATTTGTGAGTCTGACTGCTTAGGATTCACACCTCTGATACACAGATCTAGGCGATTTGTACCTTCAAATTGTATTAATGGTGAGGTGATGTTTTGGCCCATAAATTGGTTCTCGTGCACAAATCATTAAATTTAAGGGTTAGGGTAATTTAATACCTACACAATGAATCCAAATCTCTTCTTGACACATTATCTTTCCTTGTAAGTTTTCTAAGATGCTCTGTTCTTTTCTATTTGGTCGAGAGAACACTATAATTTTCATTTCCAATTTGAAAATCACAGGTATATTACTGTTTCGATTTGTTACGTTATTTTACTATTACGCTTATTCGAAGATGTGTATTTTATGCTATGTGAAAGACACAAAAAGGACATCATGACTCGTTCAAATGCACAAAAATCCAAAAACCTTGTATCTCCTTCTCTAGTCTCCACGCTTGAAACTTCAGCCAACCAAGGAGAGTTATTAGTGATAGAATCTTCTTATCACACTGGAAAACACAATTTCCCCAGGTACTATGAGATATACATGATATTCAACATTTCATACTTCTCCTCCAATGTTGAGGAACTGTGAGTATATCAAAATATATAGAAAAGCGATATTCACCTCATTGATGCTCGTCTCACATTATTTCCTTACAATGAAGAAACCCAGTGGTGTTTCAAATAGTTCGAACCAAGCACTGCCACTATCATAAGAAAACCCGAGAGAAATATAGTTTCACTAAGGCACGATGGTGTTTCTTTTAGATACCACCTTCCTAGACCTGTGATTTGTCTCAACGAATCATTCCTAAAGGGATTCGCCAAGCATAATAAATACCCAGCTAAGTTAATGGAATATTGGTGGTTAGATGAAGACAAGTCGTTCAAACAAAGGAAATGATTGATTCCTACCCAATATTTTAAAATGTCGTACATGATGTCGATTGCTATGATAACTATAGGGTGCTAATTTCCATTCATGTCAAAGAGGAAGAAGTTGTAGACAAAGGGAAAAGTTGCAGAAACAAGGAGAGTTGCAGACAAGGGGAGTATTATAGAATTGACTAAGGGTTTCCATCAATGACAAAGGGGGAGATTGTTAGAAATATTTTTTCCTTGATGTCAAAGAAATAGGGAGTGTACATATGTCCAAGATAAATATTACAATCATACAAGATGTATAAGATAAATATTGTCAGATGGAGATTGTTGAAATTTTTATTTTGGATTTTTTATTATCAATTTGGATAACCTATATTTGAAGTAAATTTTACCCTACATACCTAGCTCAAATGGGAGCACAAGTTATATGTTTAGAAATATTATTCTGATACCTTTCCAATGGTATATGACATTCCTTATAACTCCCTAGGAATGAGGAGATATGAATTTTTTCGTTTGACAACCCAACCATAAAATTGAGGTCATCTTAGGCAGTCTTTACAAGTCAATCTTGAAAGTGGGGACATAATTACTATAAATACATGATAGATTTTCACATTTGTAGTGGAACCAAGCAAGAGATCAATTATGAGGTGCACAAAAGTGATTTGAGGTGCGTTAAAAGTGTTGGGGTGTCTTTCGAGTGTGCAAGATAAGTCTAAGGGATTTTCTTGAGGTCTTTCTTGTTCTCAAGGTGAGCTATGAAGGACTAAAGTTATGTGATGCTTCCATGTGAATTTTTTTGAGGTTGTGTGTTGTCGTCAATGGATATTTTGTTAGTGGATGTTTTCGTCAGTGGTTGTTTCCATCATTGGGTGTTTCCATCAGTGGATGTTTCCGTTAGTGGATGTTTCCATCAATGATTACATTTTGGGAATGATTCTATGAGGTTGGCTAGGGCATGGAGGATATATGTGACTAGGGTTTGAAGGATGATCTGTGGAATGAAGCATGCAGGTGAATATAGAAGTACTTTGTGTATGGATATATTGGATTGGCGTCTACACATATCTTGTTGAGTTGGTACTTAGGTGAGGGGATTGGTGTCTCCAACAGGTTAGTGCCTGCAAATATTGTAACAATAGGTTGGTTCCTACATGTTCTATTGGTTTGGTTCTCAGTTGAGGATATTGGTGTGTGCAATAGGTCAGTTCCTACATCTTGTTGAATTGGTGCTCAGTTAAGGAGATTGGTGTCTCTAGTAGGTTGGTGCCTACTATCTTTGTAACAATAGGTTTTTGGCTATAGACATTTAGAAACATAAGTTTATGGTTTTCTCCTGATTGGGTTTCCATGTTAAACTCCATGCATCATGATTTGAGTTTATATGCGATTATTGTTTCTTGACTAATGAATTATTGATGAATGGTTAAATAAAGTAAAAAGTATCATATATTGATCCACCACCCCCACCTCTCTCAATATAAGCATAAGTTCAACAAGGCTGACCCTATTACAAATATATTTACACATTAGATGTACATTTAACCCCATATATTCCCCCCATTAGGGTAATATCATATACATTTAACCCCATATATTCCCTCTTAGGTTCATATCAGATCCTTCCGCGGTTTTGACATATAGCTACTTAAAAGTTCCATTACATGGGTAATGTCTAGTCTACTACAATCCATAACATACACCAAACTTGCAAAAATACTCGAACATGGAACATGAAACATGTTCTTTATCTCTTATTGTGTATTGGTACACGGTTTTGTAGATAACGTCACACTTGGAATAGGAACCTTCATTAGCTTACATTCCTACATGTTAAACCTCTACAATATTGTCTCAAAATATTTCCTTCAAGTTAACCATAATTTCCTAATTACACTATTTCTTTTAATTTCCATGCCCAAAATAAAATATGTAGCAACAATATCCTTGATATTAAACTTATATTACATCCAATATTTAACTTCCTTGATGATTTCCTTGATGTTTTCAATTAGCAACATATCATTGACATATAATATCACATAAAGAAAGTGATCATCAACCTGCTTGGAATACACATTGTGATCAACTTTTCTTCTTTAAAATTTGAGTTCCAATATGTAAGTGTCAAACTTTTGATACCTCTTGGAGATTTCTTTAAGCCATAGAGGGACATTTTTAGCTTGCCAATAATAACTCATCATTTTTCTTCAATGTAAAACCTTCTAGTTGTTTCATGTGGATTTCTTCTTCAAGATCCCCATGTGGGAATGTTGTCTTCACATCCATTTTATGTAATTCAAGATAAAATGCAACAATGATAGACAAAATAAAGAAATCTATTGTAAGTTAACTTAGAAACATGAGAAATAATCTCACCAAAATCAATTGTCTCCACCTAGAAATATCCCTTTTCTACCAGACAAGATTTGTACTTCTCCACTTTACCTTCTAAATTGATTTTTTTCTTGAACACCCATTTGATACCAACATGTTTTATTCTAGAAAGGAATTTGACCAAATCCCATGCCTCATTTTTGTCCAAGGCCTCCACTTCTTCAACCATGTCCTTCTTCAAAAGTTTAATTTCTTCTACCTCTCTAATAATGCTAGGAAATTATCAGTAGAAAATAAAACAAAGGTAGAATGAAATTTATGTGTAGTATACCTTCAGGTTTTCCTTGTTTCTTGAGTTGAACTCCTCAAGAATGAGGTCTAAGGTTCTTAATCTTCTGGTTTATCTTCTTCTATTGAGTCAAATTGTTTATCTGTTTATCCTCCAACTCAAATTGAATTTGGAAGCAGTTTTGCCTCTCTAACGATTGCATCCTGACTACAAATGATCTTCTTTGTTATCGAGTTCTAAATATTGTATCCTTTTACACCATATTTATAACTAATAAACATGTAATTTTCTTATTTATTATCCATATTTATTCTTTTCTCCTTTAGAACATGCACATAAGAATTACAACCAAAGAGGGTTTGTTACCAAATCATGACTCATGTAAAGTTTTATCAACCACCACTGATATATGTGATCGATTTATCAAGTAACACGTAATACCCACTGCCTGTGCCCATAATTCCTACGTTAACCCTACACCACTGAGCATACTCTTCAAATTTTCCATTAATGTCCTATTCATTCTTTTTGCAACTCCATTTTGTTGATGGGTGTATGGAGTCATATTCACTCCTACTATTCCATACTACTAAAAAATTCTTCAAATTTATTTCCATAGAACTCTCCAGCATTATCTATCCTCAACAAGGCCTTTATCTTCTTTTTAGTCTCTTTTTCTACAAGAGCCTTAAACTATTTGAATTTAATGAAAACCTCATATTTTCAATAGAGGAAAAATATCCATTTATTCCTTGAGAAATGATGTATAAACAAGAGATAGTATTGATATTTACCAAAGGATAGAATATCTGCAGGTCCAAATACATCACTTTGTATCAACTTCACAACCCCTTTTGCTCTTTTAGAACTATTAAGGAATTCCAGTGATAAAAACATTCCTTCAACCATAACTTTATTGTACAAAATTCAAAGGCCCTTCTCACTAATATGTCTCAATATTTGATGCCAAAGCATAGCCTTCTCTATAGGGCCAATAGTTTTTTTTTTCTTTTGTCACCTTAGGAGCAATATAACTATTACACCCATCAGTCATAATAATTCCCAACATCTTGTACAATGTTCCAATCTAAACTCCACTTTCCAACACCATTGTTTTTTGAAGAATCTTACATGCCTCCTTTTCAAATTTGTTTTACAACCCCACAGCACTCATCTTACTAAAAAATATCATGTTTCTATCCAATCCTAGAATATGTACAATTCAAGGGAGGGTTTTAACCATTATATCTTTAAACACTAGCTTAAACCCTCCACATTCAAATCTATGATCTTTGATCCCAATTCATCTCCTAAGGGAACATCACCTCCATTATACTTTTCATACTCACAAAACCACTCCCCATGGAGAGTCATATAAAAAGAAGCACATGAGTCTATCAACCATGCATTAAAATTAGAGTGTGTACTTGTAAATGCCAAGTACATATCCCCTCCTTCTTTTGAGGAGGTATTCACTTTTGTAGGAGCATCATTAGATTCCTTACTTTATCAATGTTTTTATATCTACAATACTTCTTCATATTCCCATCTTTACCACATTTCCAACATTTCCTTATAATTTTTCCTAGAGATTTAGACCTCCCTCTAGAATTCAATCTATCATTAGACTTATTTTTATTTCTATCCCAAGAATTATGCCTCACAAATAATGCATCCTTGGTGATACCCTCAGTGGATTTGCATCTCATTTCTGTAGATAACAAGGATGAAATACATCCATGAACTTTAATGTAGATTGAGTAGTACTCCCAACATCTACTATTGAATTATCCCATGGAAATGACTAACAACATAACAAAGTAATACACATATCTTCCTCATACAAGTTAATATTAACATAAGATAATGGACTTACCACAATGTTAAATGCATTAAGGTGCTTTTAAAAGGAGTCACCATCATTCATCCTAAGGAGGTATAGTTTCTTTTAAAAAATAGTTTGTTTACCATGATGGACTTTGAATGATACAAAGGCCTTAACTTCTCCCATATCTCCTTAGTGTTGGCTTCTCTTGATACATTCAATGACACTAAATCTAAAAGACACAATCAAATAATGCACTTTTCCTACCTATCCAACATTTTCCAAATTTCTTTGGCCATACCTATGGGTTTATTTCCAGAAACAATAACCCACTGATATCTATCCATAAGATCTTCCATATTCAACTTCCATAAATCAAATATCTAGTCGTTAAATTTCTCAATCTCAATTGTTGAATTATGATATTTTATTTCACACAAGATTCACCTATGTAAAGCTCCAACTCAAGAATAGGCTTTATCGTCGACCCAAGATACCCTTATAAAAAATGGAGTTAAACCCTATCAACAAAGGTGTTACCCTAAAGTCAATAACCTTTCTCTAATACCAAATGAAGAGATTGATAACCCTATTGAATAGGAGTAATGTTGGCTTACTAAGAGGGAGGGTGAATCAATAATAGAGCAATTTAATCATTTTTAGCCATATAATCCAAGTGTTATATCAATGTAGCAATATCATCCAATAATTGCAGAGTAAATAAGCAATGAACAAATGAACAATCATACACATACACAACACACCAGTGTTTTACGTGGAAACCCAAAGCGAGAGAAAACCATAGAATGATTTTTCTTATATGTCTTGAAGAATTACATTCATTGGAAGCACCAAATTCCTTTGTTTTACAGCTGTAACTCGAAGGAGGATCCAACCCCCTAGTTTCTCAGGCTACAACACGAGGGAATCTCTAACTCCCCAATTCTTTGGCTACAACCAGAAGGAGGCTACAACCCCCTATGTTCTCTGGCTACAGCCACCTCTCCTCGCCCCATCCAATCGCCCTGACGTATAAGTAGAATGATGGAACTACTGTCATACTATCACTGTGAAATATACTGCTATAAACCTGTACCAATCAACTTGTAATCAAACTGTACCATAAACAAGTGCATCAATGATGCACCAACTTGTACAAAACGTGTACCATGAACAAGTGCATCAACCATGCACCAAACCTGTACAAAAAATGTACCATGAACAAGTGCATCAACCATGCACCAAACTTGTACAAAACATGTACCATGAACAAGTGCATCAATCATGCACCAAACCTGTACAAATAACCTGTCACAACAACCTATCCAAACAACCTATCACAACAGCATGTCTCATCAATATTATCAACCAAATCATATCTACTCACCACGATCAATCACCAAGACAACTCTCAAACATGTGCATCAACCAACCATAACACAACAACTCATAATCATCACCAAGATCAATATGTGCTTCTAATAATATACCAATACAAGTAT
>SNQJ01S0011918.1:154261-171829 GCA_010110895.2 Picea sitchensis
GTTGGATGATCGAGGCGAGGACCGTTAGATTGAGAAACGTCATATTGGAAGAGAGTTAACTATCATGCAAGTTAGAGTCACTGACTAACTTAGGTTCATTGGATGATCAATGCAAGGACCGTCAGATCTAGAATGGGTCTGATTAACGAATCACCGTTAGAACTTTAGTTTGGGAAGTTGATGATAACTCCCACACTAGTTGGGATTTCCAACGCAAATAGAGTTTTAGGATGCTTAGCCCAAGGATGGTTGGATCTGTCGCAGTCCTGATACATGATCGTCGTCAGAAATTTTAGTGTTGGGGTGTTTGAGGCTCCGTGGAAGTAAAACCCAGACAACAATGAAGATAGGTCAAGGGATTTGGCATGTGAATTTAATGTGCTTGATGGTAGATGCCACATATGATGGCATGTGTATTAAGAGAACACATGGATTCCACGTGGTAGTAAGGTGGCCTTGGGCCAAAAGAGGCTCACAAATTTTGGGAGGCCATAAATTTCGATCCAAAGATCAGTTTTGAGCAAAATTACAAGCGTTGGAAAGATCTTGACGAGTAGAGGACGATGGTGTCATTAGAAACGAGACTCTGAGATGGTTAAGGGAAGTGAAATTTTAATACCCCATCCCTTAAAAGGGTAATTAGGGAGTTTGGTGTCTTACAAGAGTACGTATTCTGAACAACCCAATAGATCCCAACAAGGATCTATTGGGCCATGCCAAGTCAAAAAAACGTCATTTAGGGCCTCAAAATGGCCCCGAAAGTTTGGGACCCAAAAAACTATACAAAAAATGCTAAGATGGAAACTGTAATTTGAGACAATGGAGTAGGTGGGAGGCCATCAATGTCCACCTGGATCAATAGGAGCCATCACATAGACAACAACCCTATTCATAGGAAAAAATAAAACTAGTTGTAAATTTAATTTGATAAATCTAATTATAATTTTTCTTTGCTAGAAATGCCTATGTATGGAAAATGCCTCACTTCAGCCTTGGGTTGTTCTAATTTTGAATATAAAACTTTAGGGGTAAACCATAGCCTAGATTTATTTTCTTTCCCAAGTGAATAAAGTGCATTGCGTCAATTGAATGATTTATCTTTTTCAAAATCTGAAATATGTTTAGAACCCAACAAAAAATATTCAAATGATGATAGGTTTGAGTATGAGGAAGAATGTGCTTTTAGTAATTACCAAATGTTGAAGCAGAGGAATGTGCATAATTAGACTTCCCTACCTTAGATAATGGTGAACATAGAGGCAATGAACTATTTTCATGTAGCGAACCTATAAAAATTTAGTGAGAGGGAATATTTAGGGAACCCTGAGTATATCCAGGTCCCATCAAATTTTGAAGATCATTATGTGTTCCCAAATTATTTCAAAGAATTTGACATAGAAGAACCTTTATGAAAGTCATATTTATCCTCACCTCCTTTCCTTGACTTCGAGAATGGAATACTTGATGAAAATAAGTCTCTTGAAACAAAGCTAGTGAATATTGAAAGTCAATTTCAGGATAAATGTATGACAAAAGCATACTTCTACAAAATAAGATTCACGAAGAAAATATTATGCATAGATTAGTAAATAAGTGTCATTCCCATGAAGGCTTGAAGAATGAAAAGAAAGAAGTTGTAGAATTAACTTACAAATATGAATCATTGCAATTAGAGCTAATGGATATCAAAATTGAATGTCATTCCAATCTTGTAGATGAAGACTTTAATAACACACCTATTTAAGATATCGTTGTGATTAATGAACAATTTGATTATGTTTTAATTGTAGACTCTCAAAATACTTTGTTCACACCTAAGCTAGAATATTGTACCCACAAGACACCTAAAAAATACATGGAGAGAGAGACATACTATGGGTTATCCAAATTTGCTAAGCTGACAAGAGGTAAGGAAGAGCCATATGAAGTATTAAAAAATGAACAGTTCATCATTACTTGCAAACATAAGTTTGATTTATGTTTGAAAAAGTGCATGGACCCAACTATCCTTGAAAGAAAGGAGGAAGTCTTAAAACTTATTTCATAATGGATGTAATCACTTTGCAAATTAGTTACGAAGTTGCGACAATAATCATTCATTTTTAGAGTTGCTCGGGAATATGAACCAAATCTAAATTATTTTCCCCCAGATGTTGGTCTGAAACATGAATTCATACCAAAATATCATCTAAAATATAGTTCGAATATCAACCGTTTGCATGGATGGTTACATTGGCATTTTGATTTCACTTAACATTTGTTTGTGAATGGTTAAATTTAGGGTGTATGATAGAGTTTATTTCTGTTTGCAACATAGTTACGTTTCTTAGCATATGTAGTGTCTTTTGGATTTTATTCAAAGAATTAATTTTGATTTCATATTTGGTTTATACATTTTTCTTTCATTACCTTTTATAGTTTAGTTTGTTATCCAACAATTAGGCTTGCTTTCTACTTATTGAAGTTTTTTCTTATGAAGATTATATTATTTGTGCTTTGATATGATTGAGTCTTTCCTTTGATTTGATATTTTTGTATGCGTAGGAGAAAAATTTTGGTGAAGTTTTTGGAAGAGAAGTTATACCACTTTTCTCATTCTCATAACGAGGAAATGAGTGAGTTGTAAATCAATGTAGGAAGAATTCAAATAGGTTTGTATCATGGTTTAATAAAAGTGTTGAATTTTACTTGAAAAAATGAATGCATACATATTTTAAGAGAGAGACTTTATACATATTTTAAGAGAGACTTTGATCTCATAGTACACCTATTTCTATTAAAAAAAAAAGAGAATCCTAAACTTTTGTCCTTATTGATTTCAACATTTTTGAGTTTACTCTGCTTCTACCCATCACCGTAAATTATCATCTAGCAAGATAAAATTCCTTGGGGTATTAGTACATGAATTTCCTGGTGCTATTAAAAATTACAACATTACCCTAAACGATGTCTTGATTTGGGTATTAGTACATGAATTTCCTGGTGCTATTAAAAATTACAACATTACCCTAAACGATGTCTTGATTTACAAATACAGTGGTAATTGCTTGTGTACTATTAAATAGACTTCAAACCTTTGGAATATTGTGTCAAAGCATGTTATGAACATTTAATGAATAAAGTAAATGTAGGCATATTAAAATAACCACATAATGATGATGATATGGAATTTTTAGGTGTTGAATAGGATAATGGGTGAAGAAACATTTGAATGCAAAGATGGGGTGAAATTTTCAGAGGAAGTTAAACTTAACCTTACTTTGAAACAAGTTTGAACATGTTTGAGAGCACATAATTTGATTTTGGGGATGAATCCGCCAGATAAGGGACACATAAGTGTATAGTTTTGGATTCAAAGTATTAAATAGAGGGAAATGAAACCAGTAATAGTTTAGCCAAGTGCTAAAGCTTCGTAGATAGTTATGTTGTAGAAATCTTGCACAGGGATGAGCCTTTTCTAGGGAGTTTCACTTGCATTTAAGTTTTCATAATGCATGTTTCATTGATTCTTATTTGTTTTTGAGTAATTGCTTCGCCTACAAGCTATTGTTTATTTATCAAGAATGAATGGTTTTCCTTTTAGTCTTTTTCATTGGAAATAACTTTTATCATATATATTATATTGCTAAGCTTATTATCTACCTTTCTCATATGATTTTAATTTTAGGTTTTTGAACTCTCGAAGATTGTATGCATGTCCTTTCCTCATCTTACATCTATAACTATAATTTTTTGTAAAGGTTTCTTAACTTATGGTGCACTCAACAAGTCATGAAATCTCATTATGCATTGCTTTACCATAACTAGAAAAGTACATACTATGAATGGAACTTGAGAAAATTATCTGATATTACCTTGCTTACTGGTAGAACTTAGAACTTTCTAAGTGATTGAATCCCTAATGACTTCAAAGAGTTAAGTTGTCAATTAATGAATTAGTTGTCTAAAAGGGTTCCATTCACTTACACTAATATCAACTAACCTTGTGTAAGGGGACAAGTTAGACATCCAGAGCTAAATATTTCGAAGGGATATCTTTAGTCACCCATGCATGACCAATTGATTTTGAAAATCATGTATCATCCCCACTAGCTTGAAGGGCTACTATTTTCCTCGTCCACCAAATTACTAATTAAAAAAATTCAAGGATGGGAAATGAAGTTCAAAGTAAGGGAAATGTAGATATTTCCATTGTGGCTATGGATGTCTACTGGCAGCAGAGAAAGGTCTATGATGTTGGGGTGACTCTGTTCAAGCTATGGATGCTCACTGGCAACAGAGAAACACTACAAAAATTTGAGAATCTTACTGAGAGGAATTTAAAACACTTTGACTTGAATAAATTCTATGATTATGGATTTAACCTGAAAATTGGAATTGTGCTTTGAAGAATAAAATCCATTATTTTTCCCTACATTTTAGTTGAAAAATTATCACAACTAGGGAAGCAAGTTAATCTAGGATTTCATCAGTAAATAGAGTCTCTATGGAACCTTCTATAGGGAGTAAGGTGTATATCGAATTACTATTATGTCTCCTCCTTAGCCACCACAGGAGTTTGATAAAGAATTTAAGAGATTCACGGCTTCACCTAGTGTGTTTCCATTTGTTGAGGTCTCAACAAGCCCCAAGTCAGCTAGCTTGGGGACTCTCTTTTTAAAATTTTAAATTAAGCGTCTAATCCTAAGTGTTGCAGCTTGCTTAGTTGAAATTCATACTTTTAATTTGATTGACAATTGTATGTTGTTGACTAAAATTATAATTTATTGGATACATTTTTTATTTTCTTTCTTTAATTTGCAATCATGAAAGCTTGTTTCATTTGCATTTTCATATTTTTATTAGCCTCATAATTTTTCTTTCTAGCATTTGTCCCATTGCATGCATCTTAGAATTTGATGTTGCGCCTTTTTAATTTAATTGGCTTTGAATTGTGTGACAACGTATATAGCCTCATCTAAGTCTATCAAAGCTATTTTGCATCTCTGGTTGACTTAGAATTGTGTTTTAGGGAGAATCTACAACTTCACTAAGTGTTTGATATTAGGTGTTTTGGACGTCAACGAGCACTTTCAAGGATTTAAATCTGTCAGATGTCGATGAATCATGACAATGTGAGTTAATGTCTTGGAAACCTATATAATAGACATGCAGGATGAGAAAACTGAATATAATTTGAGAAAATAAGCGTTTTAAACGAGGCTCGATCTTTCATTAAAAAATGCTTTTGCACAATTTCTGGTCTCGACCAAATATGGTATTGTGACTTCCAGAACATGCTACTTACAGGTTTTCATGGATTGCAAACTCAACACAACTTTCAAAATCCAATTTTGATGTTTGTAAGCATGAAAACATTCAATTTGAATTATTCACCAAGGAGACAAGTTGCACTTATATGATTATAAACACTGTGTAATTCACAATGAAATTGGGCTCGTAAGAACTCATTTGAAATTCCTTTTGACTCTCTTCTCTATGGAAAACACGACTTATCGATCATTGATAAAAGTTCATATGAAATAGTTATTGTACTTCAAAAATGTATAGCCCCTAGCTCTTACTGTTTTCATAAAAGTTCTCCATCTTTGCTGGCAAAGAAAAGCATGTTCATTAGGTTCAATCTAAGCATAGACACTATATTTTTGACCTACCTACATTTCTAACGATATTTTTGAGATCACATATGAAATGCCAGTAAATTTTATGCTCCCTTACCACACAGATTATGTCTTAACTAGCTGCGGTTAGAGTATATAAAGCGCAACATATTTAACATTTATACGAAGTATGCCCCCCTTTAATTGAATTTCTTATTACTCCTTTATATACGGATTTAATGGAACCAACCCCACATGCGCCAAGACAATAATACTAAAAGAGGGTTTTATTATTAGATAATTGCATACAGTTAGTGGAAAGAAGTTGAACTTAACCCATCTAAGTGCATCGATTTAGCTTGATTAAGGTATTGGATCAAGTTGGTTCCAGCCGAATATATATTCTAATGCAATCCTTTAAATTACTAATGCAATGCTTTTATAATTTAATTTGTTTACTAATGCAATGTTTTGATAATTTAATTTGTTAGATTTGAATATTAGACTATTAATGCGATGCTTTGATAATTTAATTTGTTAGATTTGGATATTAAACTACTAATGCAATGTTTTAGTAATTTAATTTGTTAGATTTGGATATTAATTTGCTAGATTTGGATATTAGATTACTAATGCAATTTGCATGTTTTGATTTTGATAATTTGATTTGTTAGATTTTGATATTAGATGAAGTTTAATTGAATATATATATTTCCGCATTAAATAAAATTTAGTTGAATATATATTTTGTTAGATTTCGATATTAGGTAAAGTTTAGTTGAATAGATATTGTAATGTAATAGAATATATATTTTAATGTATAGTAAATATTTTAATGCAATGTTTTGACCATTTGATTCGTTAGATTTTTACATATAGATATTGTGTTAGATTTCAGCATTAGGTAAAGTCTAGTCGAATAGATATTTTAATGTAATAACAATAGATAATTTAATGCAATGCTTTAACGATTTTATTTGATAGATTTCCACATTAAATAAAGTCTCGTTTAATAGATATTTTAATGCAATACTTTATCAATTTGATTTGTTAGATTTCGACATTAGATAAAGTCTAGCAAAATGGATATTACATTAGATATTTTAATGTAATGCTTTGACCATTTAATTTGTTACATTTCAACATTAAATAATGTTTAATTAATGAATATTTTAATGGGATAATAATGTTTTGATAATTTGATTTGTTAGATTTTGATGTTATATTGATAATTTGATTGGTTAGATTTTTACATCAAATAGAATATTTGAATACAATGCTTTGAAAATTTGACTTTTTAGATTATGACATTAGATAGAATTTCAAGTATATAGAATGACTTGCTTGAATGCACACTTATTTGCACACTTATTTTATAAGTAGGAAAATAATGGTTGGTACAAGTGTAAGGGTTTTATTAGTAATTTTGTAGTTAACAAGGTATATTTATTTCATCAACTTTGTGTACATTATTAATAAGAAATGAATATTTTAATGTAATACTTTGTTAGATTTTGATATTGTTTTGACAATTTAATTTGTTAGATTTGAAGATAAGATAAAGTCTAAATGAATATATATTTAAATGATATGTTTTTACAATTTGATTTGTTAGATTTCAACATTAGATAAAGTTTAGTTAAACAAATATTTTAATGAAATGTTTTGACAATTTGGTTTGTTAGATTTCAACTTTACATAAAGTCTAGTTGCATAGATATTTTAATGAAATGTTTTGACAATTTGATTTGTTAGATTTCAACGTTAGATAAACTTAGATAGTAGAATGGATATTTGAATACAATAACAATGCTTTGATAATTTGATTTGTTAGATTTTGACATTAATAAAGTTAGGGTGATTTTCAAGTAGAATGAATATTTTAATGCAATATTTTGACAATTTTATTTGTTAGATTTTGACATTAGATTTAGATATTGGTTCTGGTTGAATGCATATCTTAATGCAATGCTTTGACAATTTGATCTGTTAGATTTTGACATTAGATAAAGTTAGGTATTTTTTTAGCAAAATGAATATTTTAATATAATAGCAATGCTTTGACAATTTGATTGGTTAGATTTGACATTAAATAAAGTTATGCTAATTTTCTAGTAGAATGAATATTTTAATGCAATACTTTGAAATTTTGATTTGTTAGATTTTAACATTAATTGGTCCTAGCAAATGAATATTTTAATGCAATGCTTTAACAATTTGATTTGTTAGATTTTGACATTAAATTTAACAATTCCATTTGTTAGATTTTGACATTAGATAAAGTTCTAGAAAATTGAATATTTTAATACAATGTTTTTATAATTTGATTTGTTAAATTTTGACATTAAACATATTATTTTAATACAATGCTTGCATAATTTGATTTTTTAGATTTTGATATTAGACAAACCCACTTGAATGCACACTAATTTTATAAGTAGAAAAATAACAGCTAAAAAATAATGGCTTCTAAGTGTGTAAGGATTTTATTAGGAAGCTTGTAGTCAACAAAGTATATCTATTTCATCAAACTTCAGACTATTTTTATAAGTAAAAAAATAATAGTTAAAATATAATAACTACTAAGTGTGCAAATATTTTATTAGTAAGTTTGTATTCAACAAAGAATATTTATTTCATCAAACTTTGTGTACAATACTTGTAAAGGAATGAATATTTTAATGTAATACTTTAACAATTTGATTATGAATATTTTAATATAATATTTTTACAATTTGATTTATTAAATTTTGAAATTAGAAATAGTTAGGTCAATTTAGATATTGGTTCTATCAAATATTTTAATGCAATTCTTTGTTAATTTGATTTGCTAAACTTTGATATTAGATATAATTTCAAACATATATAATAATTCCACTTGAATGCATACTCTTAAGTCAATTTTAATGCACTGGTTTCATGATTTAATTTATTAAATGTTAATATTAGATCATTTAGGTGTTGGTTCTAGCAAAATAAACATTTTAATGCAGTTTTTTTGTTAATTTAATTTGTTAAATTTTGACATTAGATAGAATTTCAAACATATATAATAACTCCACTTGAATGCATACTTTTAGGTCAATTTTAATGCACTGGTTTCATGATTTGATTTGTTAAATGTTAGTATTAGATAAAAGTTAAGTCAATTTAGGTATTGGTTATAGGGGAATGAAAATTTTAGTGCAATGCTTTGATAATTTGATTTGTTCAATTTTAACATTAAATCTAGAATGAATATTTTAATGTATATTTTGATAATTTAATTTATTAAATTTTAAGATTAAAAATTTTAGTGGATCTTTTATTTTAATAAAATGTTTTTTTTTGACAATTTAGTTTGTTATATTTTTACATTAGATATAATATTTTAATACAATACATTTATAAGTTGATTTTTAAAATTTTAACATTAAATAGAATATTTTAATACAATATTTTGATTTTTTAGATTTTGACATTAATTAGAATTTTAAACAAAGAGAATAACCCCACTTGAATGCACGTTATTTTTACAAGTAGAAAAATAATAATTTGTAGGTATGTAAGAATTTTATTAATAAATTTGTATTCAACAAAAAAATATCTATTTTATCAAACTTTATGTACATTGCTTATAAAGAATGAATAGTTTGCTTTGATAATTTGAGTTATATTTTAATACAATATTTTGATTTTTTAGATTTTGATATTAAATAGAATTTTAGACATAGAGAATAACCCAAGTTGAATGTACGTTATTTTTACAAGTAGAAAAATAATAATTTGTAGATGTGTAAGAATTTTATTAATAAGTTTGGATTCAACAAAAATATATCTATTTTATCAAACTTTATGTACATTACTTATAAAGAATGAATAGTTTGCTTTGATAATTTGAATTGTTAGATTTACATATAGGATAAAAATTTAAGCATATAGGATAACCCTTTCAGTGCACACTGCTTTTATAAGTAGAAAAATAATTACTTATAAGTGTGCAAGGGTTTTATTAGTAAGCTTGCCATCCATAAAGTATATTTATTTTATTTAACCCCTTCAATGCACAATATTTTTTATGAGTAGAAAAATAATTACTAGTAGGTGTGTAAGGGTTTCATTAGTAAGCTTGCCATCAATAAAGTATATTTATTTTATTTAACCCCTTCAATGCACACTACTTTTATTAAAAGTAGAAAAATTATTACTTGTAGGTGTGTAAGGGTTTTATTAGTAAGATTGTCATCAATAACATATATTTATTTTATTTAATTAAATTTTGTGTACATTACTCATATATTTATTTCATAATGAGATTAAATAGGTAAAACTAAGATTTTTGATAATAAATTTTCTAATGCAAACTTGGTCGTTTATAAAATTGTGGGTCTATTCTAAAATTGGAAAGCTATTCACCTAGTCATTGGTAAAAAAAAAGATTTTAATCAACACATGCATTGTTGAGGATACTCCTACGAGCTGGTTCGATGGCGCAACACATCACAGTGGAAATTTGTGTGGTGCAGTTGGTCTGATCAGAATATGGACTTTATGTTGCAGCCACAAGGGCCAAGCTATTGGGGGCCTGGGCATCTCTACATTTGGTCACAATTCTAAATATTAAACATCTACAACTGATCGGTGACTCCAGAGTCATCATTGATTGGTTGAATCACATTGGAAATCTCCACTAGATTGCTCTTTTGGCCTGGATGGACCGCATCAGATCCATACAAGACCATTTCAAGAAGCTTACTTTCACACATGCCTCCCGAGAGTACAATAGGGAAGCAGACTTGCTATCCAAGGCCATTTCAAGAAGCTTACTTTCACACATGCCTCCCGAGAGTACAATAGGGAAGCAGACTTGTTATCCAAGACAATACTTCAGAAAAAAGCAGGTTTGATCACCTACAATCAATGGCTGGATAGCCATGAAGGGCCCACGCATGTCATCAAAATATTTTAAATCTGGAGGCTCTGGACTCTGACGAGTTACTCTTCAGTTTCAGGATTTCATCTTTTTCTGGCGCATTTCATCTTTTTCTGACGCATTTGCCCTGAACATGTCTAGCTTTCTCTTATAATCTGAAATATCTATTCTATGTAGCTACGTTCTTTCACCTACTCATTGGTTGGTAGAAATTCTCATTGGTTGGTAGAAATTGTTGAAAAAACAGATTACGTTTTCTAATATAATTAAGTATTTTTTTCTCATGGAGAAAAAAGGTAAAAGGTATATATCTATTTCATAATGAGATCAAATAGGTAAATGTTACTTCAATATTGACTATAAAAATTGATAATATTGGAAAAAAATGGGAAGCATGATTTCTGGCAGCGATGGTAGCAATAACAAAGAACTACGTGAGAACGCTCACACCACACACTAGGCAGCGATTGTATATCTTTTGCTAGGCAGACTTTTGAACACGTATGCTTCTCCCACTCCCTCGCACGTTATAAGTATCTGTGAGAGCGCGCTCGGACCAGACACTACATTCATTCATTCCTCCTGCCCCGCGTTTTATTTTAGTATCAGACATCATGCCGTCCCTCCGTTTTTGTTTTTCTCTGATCTTTATCCTCTTCCTTTCCTCTCCTTCTACTCACTCAATCCACGATGATCGAAAATCCTTGTTGGAATTCAAATCCTTTATTGCCTACGATCCTCAGCATTCCATGGCCAACTGGAGTCCCGCCAATCCGTTGTGCAATTGGACTGGCATTACCTGCACCCGCCGCAATGAAATGGACAGAGTCATCGCCCTGAACCTCACTGCTATGGATTTGCGAGGCCCCATTTCTCCTTCTCTCGGTAATTTGTCGTTTCTCCGCTCAATCCATCTTTCACACAATGCGCTCCGCGGTGATATCCCGCCTCAATTGGGACGCCTCTTTCGTTTGAGAGAACTCCGGTTGCGCTCCAATCAATTGAAAGGAAGCATTCCAGGTAACATTTCGAGTTGCCATAATCTGGTTGTTCTCGACGTTGCATTTAACAGTCTGTCGGGAAATATCCCCATTCACTTGGGTTTGCTCACTAATTTACGATTGCTTTATCTTCAATTCAATGAATGGTCCGGTACCATTCCTACTTCTTTATCAAACATCTCCTCTTTGACTGAATTATCCCTTTCAGAAAATAAATTAACAGGGCACATTCCCTCGGAGTTGGGTGTCAAGCTAAGCAACTTGAGCATACTCACTCTATGGGGTAATCAGCTCATTGGAAGCATACCAAATTCCATTGGAAATTGTTCTAAACTTACAATACTTGCTTTACATTACAACTATTTGGGTGGGAGTGTACCACTAGAGCTAGGTAAGTTATCCAACCTTGAAAAATTATGGTTGCAGAATAATCAGCTTTACAGTGGCAGTGCTAAAGCCTTACCCTTTCTTACAGCTCTCACCAATTGTTCTTGTTTACAATTACTAAACTTGGGAAATAATAAACTAGGTGGTATTTTGCCATTTACCATAGGCAAACTTTCTACCAATCTATCTATCTTGACATTATCAATGAACAGAATAGAAGGAAATATCCCTTTTCAGATCAATAATCTTAGTACTTTAACCTTTCTTAACTTAAGTGGCAATATTTTTAATGGTAGCATTCCATCTCTGCAAAGCTTTGTTAAACTAGAAAGATTGGACTTGGGAAGCAATCTATTGGAAGGAAACATTCCAAATGATTTAAAACCATTAAAACATCTCGGTCTCCTAGACTTTAGTAGAAACATGCTTTCTGGAAGAATTCCGAATTCCTTGTTCTACCTTCCACAACTAAGAATGCTTTATCTTCATCACAACTTCTTATCAGATAAGATACCTGCTACTTTAGGAGAGTGCACAAATTTGGGATTGCTTGACTTGTCTCACAATAGACTTACTGGAAGCATACCACATGAAATTTCTGGGATTTATAATCTATACTTTTATTTGAATTTGTCATGGAATTTATTAGAAGGCTCATTACCTCGAGAGATTAGTAAGATTGAAAAGGCTCAAGCTATAGACATTTCTGGCAATCAATTGACTGGTCTCATTCCAGCAACACTTGGAAATTGCCTTGCCCTACAATCATTGAATTTATCTCGAAATGACTTCCAAGGTTCTATTCCAGATTCACTTGGAAATTTGAAAAATATCATGCTCCTAGATCTCTCTTCAAACTCCTTATCAGGTACAATACCAGTGACTCTCGACAAGATGAAGATGCTTCAATATTTAAATTTGTCTTTTAACAAGCTAAAAGGTGAAGTATCCAAAGAAGGATTTTCAACAAATCAAACCATATCCTTAGTTGGAAACCTTGGTTTGTGCGGACCACAAGTATTTTCATTACATGCATGCCCAACATCAAGAAGCCATTTTAATGTTTTGAAAAACATATTGTTGCCAATTGTCGCTGCTATGGGTTTTATGTTATGTTGTCTACTTTTAGCATTTATATGGAGAAGGAAGTTGCGAATACAAAACTTTCATTTTCCACAAGCTATTTTCCAAAAACTAGAGCACCGAAGGATCTCATATCAAGAGCTTTCCTTAGCAACAAATGGATTTGATGGGGCGAACTTGTTGGGGAAAGGTAGTTTTGGATCAGTGTACAAAGGAATTTTCACTGATGGGACACTTCTAGCTGTGAAAGTTTTCAATTTGCAAAATGAACGAGCCAAGAAGAGTTTTGAAGTAGAATGTAAGGTCTTTCAAAATATTCGACATCGAAATATTGTGAGAATCATAACCTCATGTTCGAACTTCCATTTCAAAGGTTTAGTGTTTGAGTTTATGTGTAATGGAAGCTTAGAGAAGCATTTATATCCTAATAGAGATGACAACAATGGTGAGAAAGCATGTGAATTGGCATTTGAAACACTTTTAGGCATTGCCATAGATGTATCCCATGCCATGGAATACCTTCATCACGATTCTCCTGTTCAAATAGTGCATTGTGATATAAATCCCAAAAATGTTCTTTTGGATGAAGACATGTCAGGCCAAGTAATAGATTTTGGGATTGCTAGATTAATCGGTGCAACATCTACCGAGTTATTTTCTTCAACACTTTCTCTTAATGGATCTATGGGATACATTGCCCCAGGTATGACTTTTCAAACCATCAATTTACTTGAATTTTCATTATTTTTTATTTTGTATAGATTGGTTGAATAAAATTTGATTAGAGTTTCTTCAAATGTAGAGTATGGATTGGGCCAGACAATTTCCACCAAAGGAGATGTTTATAGTTACGGCATTATGTTATTGGAAATGATTACGAGAAAAAGACCAACTAATGCCATGTTTGTTGAAGACCTTAATCTACACAATTGGGTGAGCTTTGCATAAGTGAATGAGGTAATTGACAACAACCTTTTAAGGGAGGTGGATGGAGATGCATTTGAAAAAAATGATTTATACAAATGTCTACTTGATTTTCTGCATATTGGTTTGCTATGTTCAAAGGATTTACCTGAAGAACGACCAACTATGAGAGATGTGGCAATGATGTTGGAAAGGCTCAAAGAGGATTTGGTGAGAAAATGAGACCAACACGAAGCATATCCAAGTTCATTGGAAATACAAGTGGAACTAAGAATGATGCAGCTACATCAAATGACTAAATCTATACATTTAATTTGTGAAAATTGTAACTCTAAAAGATTTTCATATTGTTGATGTTCTTCCAATGAACTTGTTCAAATAAATTTATGCAAACATTATATTATATATATAATCATATTCAACATGAAAATGAGATGTTTTGAAATATTATATTGAGCAGATTGCAGATCTATGTTTTGAAATATTATATTGAGCAGATTACATATCTAGATCTGTTTTAATGTGTCATTGATGATGACATCCATATAGTTAAGCTTGTAAGATTAATTGCAAAGACTTGGCAATTCATTAAAACCTTTCAGTGTTTTGGCAATTCATTAAAATGATTATTTAAATACATGCCATCCTCAAAATGAGTATTAAGCACTTATACATCTCTTCATTGTTTTGGCAATTCATTAAATAGATTGTTTAAATACATGCCATCCTCAAAATGGGTATTAGGCACTTATACATCACTCTCTTGTCTTCCACATAAGCCATGGTTTTCTGTAGAACGTGCATGAATGAAAAATAAATGTGCCATTAGGTTCATATTGTTTTTCATCATCAAATTTAGGAGGAGACAATGGATATCTCAATGTTGATGAACCTTATGACTCTATTCTCGATTTTGTTGTTATAATACGAGTACTTGCAATCAAATAGTCTAACGTTGTGCCCTACTTAAATTGTTCTGCCAGATCCAGAATATCCTATGGAACCTTGCTGTTCTTCTCATTGCAATTAACAGTTCCATATTTTTTCCTTTTCATTCTTGGGAGTGTTTTGTTCTTGGACACATTCTGTAATTTAAACTGAATTTGTAAAGGATGAGTGATTGCCAGTTTCTCTTCATTCAAATTGTTTAAGGTCACAACAAAGGGAATATTTCAAGTAATTGAAGTTTCCTGTAGCTGTCTTCTTAAGTGCAGTGATTTTCAAGCAAGATTTTTCGGTTACTTGTTTCGTTGAATTTGTCTGGTGCGCCTTTTTCAGTTTCATTGAATGTGAATGGTGTGCCATTTCAGCTCAGTTAAGGCAACTTGAAATTTTTATACCGAGTGAAAGTGTCAATGTGGAAGAATACATATGAGTATCAAAATTTGTCATCTATATTCATTAGTTGATTTCATTCCAGAGTTTTCTCAGAATTTGCCATTTTCAAATCGATATTCCATCAAACTTCTGCCTTTGTCTCCTTTTTCCCATTCAAAGCTTTAAAATAGCCATTTTCTTTTGTTTTGTAAAGAGAAACAAACAGATAATTAAAGAGAAAGAAACAAGTGAACTGCTATGCCACTTTACTTCCATAAAATCTTGTGTGCTCACGTTGTGTTTCTGGTTGCCCTTCTCAGCGGAGTTGTGCTGTTAATTTAGGTTTAAAAGATAATATATTGTCTCTTATTTTCGTATTTATTTCCCATTTCCCTTTTACTTGAATTTTTATATAATCATTTATTGTTACACGATGTTTGAAAGTGGTTTAGACTTTGCTTCAAATTTTTATTGCGTGTGATAAATTTTTATATGTTCCATATTTGAGAGGTGTGATTTCATTGAACTTCATATATGGCAAGCAGGATTTCAATTTCTACTTACAATTTAGTGGAATTTGGTATGTTTCAGATTTTTATTATGTTTGTTTTATGTAAAATTTTGGATTTATGTAATTTATTATTTATATTCCTTTTACTTAAATTTTTATATATTTTTTTATTGTTCAGAATATTTGAGAGTGATTTCGACCTCATTAAATTATATATATAGAAAGTAGAATTTTACTTTCCATTTGAAATTCAGTGTATTTTCATTATGCTTGTTTTATATTAAATTTTGGAATTTTAGGATTGGTTAGAGTTTGTTGGATCATATTTCAGCGGTTATCCCTTTTGTATGATGATTGGCAATTGTTTACTTAATATTTTGCACATGGTTAAAATGATTTGAAATAGGAAAGACAAAGATATATTAATTTGTTTGAATGCACTTTTCATTTCAATGATTTCATTTTACTCAATTTTCAATTTCAACAATTTGGCCTCACTTATTACATACAACAATCCTTAAAATAAACCATTTAATTCCATCTTGTAATCCAATGATATTTTGAAAAATAATTGCCTTATGATCCCCACATTATTACATTCAACAATCCTTAAAATAAACCAGTTAATTCCATCTTGTAATCCAATGATATTCTGAAGAAGCATTGCCTTATGATCCCCACATTAGCTTCAATTCGCTAGAGGACATAGGGGCTAGTAGGTCTTCTTAAACAACTCTCATAGTTACAATATATTAGGATATTGGGGGTAGGTGATCCAAAAAGGTTCCAATATTTAAAAATTTTGAAATTAAAGTTTACTATGCGACAACTCTCATAGTTACAATATATTAGGATATTGGGGGTAGGTGGTCCAAAAAGGTTCCAATATCTTAAAATTTTGAAATTAAAGTTTACTATGCGAGTAGGGGAGTCACTTAGTAACAAGAATGATATCCATAGTGTGCCTTGAAAGATAAGCAATAAAGAATAGGCTGATACGTGGACATGTGGGATGTTGGATGTGTTTTACTCTACATGTATAGTTTGTTCATCTCGACATGTTTGGCTCTTCGTCTCGACATGTTTGGTTTCTTATTTTTCAAATGTCATTATAAGTGTATTTTATGGGTTTTCTTGGGTGACTATAGCTCATGGTTTTATATCCATTGTAATTTGATCTGATTAAGAGATTATGGTTGTAATCTAATCATGTTGAGTATATTAAGGTTAATTGATGTTGTGGAATATCTAAATATTTTATTGTGAATGGTTAAGTAAATACAATGAGATACAAAGGTGCATGGTTTGTTAATGTTTCATTGTTTTTTTTATTTTAAGATTTTCTTAGTATTACTTGTCAAACAATTGGCTTAGGTTGATGGATAGTTAGTTTTCATTGATGTCAACTATTGGAGAGTGATATTGTAGATTGATGTCAACCCTTAGTGATTAATCTCAACCCTTGGAGAAAGTCCGGTAGCACAAAGGTTTGGGTAATGGACCCAAGGTTGTTTCATGTATAATCGTATGAGTTTTAATATATTGGAAGGTTTCTTTATGGATAGTACATATCATTTCATTTCTGGTGGTATGTGGAATGTCACATAACTCCTCATGGTTAGAGAGTTATGGCCATGAGAAGTTGGAGAACCCAGGTTTGGGTAATGGACCCAAGTTTGTTTGATGGATAATGGTATGAGTTTTGATATATTTGAAGGCAAGACTATTCTATATGTATAGTACATGTCATGCCATTTATGGTGGTATGTGGAACGCCACATAACTCCTCACGGTTTGAGAGTTATGGCCTTACGAAGTTGGAGGAACCTCATA
>SNQJ01S0011918.1:171879-200786 GCA_010110895.2 Picea sitchensis
GGCAAGGATGAATTTTGGAACAAGGCCATGGATGAATAATTGGATCAAATAGAGAAATATGACACTTGGGAATTGGTTCCAAGACCAAAGGATAAGAATGTGATCGGCACAAAGTGGGTATACAGGAATAAGTTGAACAAAGATAGACAGGTTACAAGGAACAAATCTAGATTGGTATGTAAAGGATATGCATAGGTTGAAGGAGTCGACTTTGAAGAGACATTTTCCCGAGTTTCTAGAATGGAAGTAATTTGATTGCTTTTAGCTTATGCATGCTCCAAAAATATTAAAGTGTGTTAGATGGACTAAAATCATCTTTTTTGAATGGGGAACTTGAAGAAGAAGTCTACATTAAACAACCGGAAGGATTTCAGTTGTTAGAGAATGCAGACTATGTGTGAAAATTAAAGAAGGCCTTGTATGGTATAAAACATACTCCTAGAGCATGGTACTCTAGACTGGATAAATATCTACATCGGGAAGGGTTCAGAAAAGGAAGTGCAGAAAGCAACCTCTACATCAAGGTAAGTCAAGGTAATATTTTATTAATTGAAGTTTATGTTGACATTATTTTTGGTAGTGATGATGACAGGTAAAGCTAGAAATTTGCAAAGGATATGCAGATTGAATTTGAAATGTCATTACTTGGAGAACTATCCTTCTTTCTGGGACTTCATATACATTAAAGCAACCAAGGAATTTTTATTTCTCAAACCAAGTATATCAGATAAATGCTAAAGAGGTTCGGAATGGAAGATAGCAACCTAGTTATCACTCACATGCAAACAAATTGCAAGTTAAGCAAAGATGATGATTCAAAGTATACAGATCATAGGCAATACAGGTCAATGATTGGCATCCTACTATATGTGATAGCATCCAGACCAGATGTAATGCAGGCAGTTGGACAGGTGGCATGATTTCAAGCAACACCAAAGGAATCACATGTATTAGCAATGAAGATAATTTTCAGATATCTCAAAGGAATAGAAGAGTTTGGATTATGGTATCCAAAAGGAAAGGATCTATCTCTTATTGCCTACACAGATGCGGATTGGGCAAGTTGTATTGATGACCGAAGAAGCACCAATGGAGCAGCGTTCTACTTAGGTGAGTGTTTAGTATCATGGCTAAGCAAGAAACGATCATCAGTATCTCTATCTACAGTCGAGGCAGAGTATATTGCAACAGTAGCATGTTGTACACATGTTATTTGGATGAAATAAACTTTGACAGATATATAGGTTGAGTAAGATGAGCCCATTCCAATCTATTGTGATAATACAAGCGTCGTCAGTATCTCAAAGAATCCAGTGATGCACTCCAAGACGAAGCACATTCCAATCAAGTATCACTTTCTACAGGAATAGGTTGCAGAAAAGAACATCAGAGTTGAGTATGTGGGCACAAAAAAACAAGTGGCATACATCTTTACAAAACCACTTCCACGAGAAGCCTTTGAGTATATTCACTAGAGACTCAAAGTTATTTCTACTCCAAAATGAATTCTTTTTACTGCTTATCTTATATGTCTTAGATGTATACAAGGAAGCACCATAAAGAGGATAGTTCGGTCAGGGGGAGCATCCCTGGATGGAAAGATACCTTTGCCATTGATGAAAAAGGGCGAGAGATTCATCAGATGCAGAGGACAGAGGCATGGTTTTAGGGGGATCAATGGTCACAGATATGCAGAGGACAGAGGCATGTTTCCAGGGGGAGCATGAGTGATATGACTTCAATATAGCATGACATAATTTCAATATTTCATTAGAGTGTTTCCATCAATGTCAAAGGGGGGTATTGTTGATTAAGTTTGGTTTTCATTGATGTCAACCCTTGAGGAAAGTCCGGTAGAAAATTATGGTAGCACAAAGGTTTGGGTAATGGACCCAATGTTGTTTCATGTATAATGGTATGAATTTTAACATATTTGAAGGTAATACTATTCTATATGGATAGTACATTTCATGCAATTTCTGGTGGTATGTGGAACGTCACACAACTCCTCACGGTTTGAGAGTTATGGCCTTACGAAGTTGGAGGAACCTCATATGTTGGCTTGAAGCCCCAAAAGGTCAAAGAAGTCAAAGAGCTTGCAAAGAAGAAATTATTATTTAAATGATAAAGTAAAGTGACAAAGTCAAGAAGGATTATGTAAATAACAAAGTGAAGTGACAAAATCAAAGATGATTATTTAAATGATAAAGTGAAGTGACAGAGTCAAGGAGGAATATTTAAACGATAAAGTAATGGAGAACTTTCTAATTATGGAAATTAGTTAACCCTAAAAATGAGGAAAATAGGTTAAGTCACCTATAAATGGGTTAAGTCACCTAGAAATAGGTTAAGTGACCTAGAAATGGGTTAAGTGACCTAGAAGATGGAGAGTATAAATAAGAGGCGAGGCTCTCTCATTTTACATCACACTTGAGAATATTGAATATCTATAGGTGACTGAGGTAACCAAAGGATATCTAAGCCAAATTTTAGAGGGAAGGTGAAGAAAAGAGGGTCGGAATTCAAGGGAGGATAAATTATTTTGATGATGTTTTCTAAGGTATGTTATTTACAGGTCATCTCACCATTTTCACAATAAAAAAATTTATAGAATAATTCAGACCGTGAGATTGATAGGACATTGAGGAAACATATCCAAGTATCTATGATAAAAAAATTCATCTTGTGGGTCGTTTTATTTTTGGAGTTACACTTCGTGGAAAATAGTGTTTGTGGCTAGTCCTAAAACTAGTCTAAAAAGGGTGTTTCAGGTAAAAACGTCATAACTTATTCATAACATATCCAAATTTAGTAAGAAAAAATGTGTTGGTTAGAGTACAGTATGTAGTATGTTGTGTAATATTTTCAGATCGATTCAACAAATATTTTGTGTGGGGCATGCTCTACAAGGTTGTTACACATGATTTTGGTCACTCTGGTGATGTCTCTACAAGTGATGTATTCAGGCTCCCACAAGGACCTTTTGCCTAAGAAAAGTGACTGTTGTCTCCTTCCAAAAAAACACATTTTTAAGATGAGTTCGCAGGCTTCCTATATTACAGGGTGTGAAAATCCTTCATTCTCGCAGGCAACCCAAACTTAGGGTGCGAACTGTTCGCAGTCTGCTCTATAGGTAGGGCGCGAACCTGTTTTAAAGCTTGGAAAAGAAAATAGGTCACGAAGGTTCTAGAAGGGAATCTTATAGAAAATGAGTTGGAATTCACATGGTTTGCATCCTACTGACTTATCATATTTAGTGGGATCATCCTCATCCATTTAACCATCTCTCCTTCACCTATATATTGAAAGATTTCTCATGGAAAAGGTTAAGCAAGATTGAATGAAGAATTGGTGAAAGAATTGTGTGAAGAAATATGTTTGGATAGAAGCTTGAAGACTCTATTTTTCCTATCAAGTTGTATTGGATATTCTTCATGCAAGTGCAGAGCAAGTGTGTGTGTTAGAACCAAGGGTCACTGAAAGGAAGCTTGTGACATCAAGGCGATCTGGTTGTATATTCTACTTTCATTTAATATAATATAGTGGCATGTCCCTTTCCCATAAAATCACTCTTATTTTATTTCATAACTCCTTGATCATATGCATAGGTTGACATTGAATATACTTTGTTATCTTCACTTTGGTTGGTTTGTGTTGTCTTGGACCTGATTTCACAAGAGCACTGGAGCGAAGCGGGAACAACAGAGACCTAAGGAAGCAATATAAAGGTATGTCACTCATTCCTTCTTAGTAGTAGATTCAATGACTGCAACTTAGGGAAAGAGTCGTGTCCTGTCCTATTTTGTTCTAGATCTAGGTGGATCTAGGGAGATCTGTTAGTGTCTGCACCTACCGATTTATCCGATAACAAAATTGGCGACTCCACTGGGGATACAACTCATTTTGGTGGTTTTTTGTTGGCCATTTTCTCTTGACCTACCCTTTTTCATTCCCAATCAATCTCTGAGTCTTGAGGAGATCCTCACAGACTCCCTGGATCCAGAAGTTCCCTCAAAAGTTCTGTCATTTTTCCAAAATTTGCTTGATTACAGACCCTCTCACACTGCACCTTTATGTAGCCTACAAGAATAACTGAGGTTTGCACCCCAGTGTTCAGTTCAGTGCGAACTTCTCACTCCCTGCCGATGTCTAGCCTGTGAGAATCCTTAATTCTCGCACTGTACCCCATTTTCAGACTGCAAACTCACTTGTAAAATTGTTGGATTAAGTCTTTTGTGTCTTCAGATACCCAGATTGGTTGGTGTGTCTGGAAAGAACTTCTCTGGCCAGTGATTGAATGTTTCTTGACTTCAAATCTCATGAATGATTAGTTTTTGGAAATCGAAATCTCTTCTTGTTCATTTTTTCTCAATTTTTACCTCTTGACCTTTTCTTAACAAGGGTATAATCTTTGATTCTGAAATCCGAGTGCTTGTTTGGTCAGGAGCCTTTGATTGGATTAAAAGTTGAGATTAATTGTCCTTTTAAATTGCTTATTACTTGGAAAATTGTTACCCATGTGTAATTGAAGAGACTGGTCTTGTCAGTTTGTTATTTTTGTCTTCATTGAAAGATCGATTTGGGTGTTTGTTGTGTATTTCTTTTTCATTGGTTGCTTCCTTTTTCTTAGTTCCATCCTTGTTGCTTGGTTTCTAAAAAAAATTAAAGACATTTTCTTTTTTTTTAAGCAACTTTTTATTCGAAAATATTGGCATTCAAGTATTGAAAGAGAACGAATAGGGAATTTGCATTGTTCATGGTTGTTTGATATTACATTTCAGAGAAKATCATAYATCGTAGTTCAYATTGTTCYARAAAACTCCTCTTTCCCTCCTGTAAATAGGATTCATCGAACAAAAATTTGTATCATTCATTCCTATTTATGCATTGTTGGGTCAGAGTCTCACACAACATCGGTTTCATTTCCGTCTCCTTTTGAGTAACAACAATCTTTAATGATATTGTGCAATTTTAAAATTCAACTGGTAACTTTTTCTAGGGATATTTTACACCAACATTAGCTAGGCTAGAGCTTTGGAATAGGCAGTGAGACACACTCTCCAAAGCACAAAACACACAATAGTATCTTGTGATAAGGAGTGTCAAATTCCATTTGCAACATTTTGTCCCGGGAAGCCCTTCTCACACAAGAGTCAAACCTGAGGTCGCATTGAGATTGACAGAGTTACTCACCATGCTTTGTTGATATCGGTGTAGAGATTTCACGTATTACGGGGGTCACTTGAAGGTATACCCACAATGATGAGTGGAAGCCTCTCAAGATGATTTCGGGCTAGATACCCTGCCCTTGCGTGTGGATCGGACTGTCGATTGTTCCCCCAGACATTATTGTTGGTGGTGGTAACCTTAGTATCCTATCTTCTTAGGATCTTACACAAGGTGACTATGAAGGGGTAAGTATTCACGGTACCTGGAGTCGACGTTGGCCAGACTCACTCAGGCTCCTTGGAGGGTATACCCATGATTGTGTGTGGGAGCTTGCACCAGGGTGTAAGCCATTAAGCAGGTCGTCAACGTAACTTTTCCACCCTAGCCCAGCCCCTTCTTGTCTCGTCATTGCGATGTTGGATTTCATCACCAACTAGTGACTTCGGAATTAGAAGGTCTTGTTTGCTTGGTTTTTGCTTCCTAGATTTGATTAGCGCATGTTGTTTGTTTACCCAAGTTGGCCATAGAATTTCTTTCGTAAAATTCTAACTCGTTCACAATTGACCCTCCACGTCATTCACGTAGAATGCAAGGCCTACCCCCGGAAGATATGGAAGGTTCTCAACCCTTGCCTACCAACTCACCGGAGGGCTCTCCTCAACAGAGTAAAGTCCAAGATGTTGCCACTCCACCAGTTGAAAGAACTAACTCTTTAGAATGGTTCTGAATTACCAATTCTCGAGAGGACGGGTACTCTTTACGACTTACTCCCTGACGCACCTCGTCCTTCTATTTCTGCTACTTCAACTACTCTTGTTGCTTCTCATGCAGCTGATGGTGTGATTGGCACTTTCCATGCCCAACCTCATTCTGTCCAAACCTCTAGCAACAACCCCAAACCCATTTATTCTAATGTTCAAAATACTCCGTCTCTTACCCCTCCCACTGGCAAGACTTCTGAGGTAAACTCTGTTCAATCTACCCCCTCCGGCAAAAATAAATCCAAAAAAGGAAAGGGTAAGAACAAGGAGGATAAAAATAATTCGTAATCTGAGAAAACCAAAACACCACCTGTTGATGATAGGGATAAGCTCAAACTCCGATACCCTTGTCTTATTTGTGGTGATGATCACTACACTAAGGATTGTCCATGACGAACCGAGGTTACTAAGTTCCTTCAAGGGACCCCGAAACCCCCCAATCTAGCCATGTTGTCACAACCCCTCCCCTCTCAACAATAGGCCCAATTGGTCATTCATGACCAACCTTCCCCCTCCAATAATTCCTATGTCTTAATGTGTACAGGTGATTTATATAAGAATAACATCACACGTACCACTCGAGCTAAAGATTATTCTTCCTCCAAAGAGAAGGTTGATGAAATACCTCCTTCATTGGTCTAACCATCTCCCACGACTCCACCTACCAATGGTTCTCTTCATCTCAAACGACCGAGCCTAGATACAGTTCTTCGCCCTCCCCCAAAGGGTGTTGTTTGAAAATCGGCTTTCAATCCTCATGCACGTGTTGCCCAGAACTACAGTATTGTTGAAGATCTAGCCCAAGCACCGTCCGCGATGTCAGCCCTCGAAGTCCTTCAGAATTTTCCTATACAACGGAAGTCATTGTTTAAATCTATTGGTGGAATCGACCCTACGGATACGAATTTAATAATTTTTTACTTAGAAGATCACATTCCAAGGTTACCCCCTCAAATCGCATTCCAAATCCAAGTTATTGTCTTGGACAAAAACATTTGTAGAACAGTTATTGATGAGGGTGCCTCAACGTGTGTCATGTTTATTACTTGTTGGAAATCCATCGGCTCTCCTTCTTTGACTGAATCCCACAACATGCTCAAAGCCTTCAATGGCTCTAGTTTTAAGCCTTACGGTGTCCTCCCTTCGTTGCCTATTACATTAGAAGGAAAAACAGTCAACGTTGAAGTGGAGGTATTTGACGCTCCTCTCGATTACAACCTTCTACTTGGTTGTAGCTGGATCGATTCCATGCATGCATTTGTGTCCACTCTTTTCCATGTCGTGCATTTCCCACATCAAGGAAAAGTAGTTATCGTAGACCAATTGGCCTTCTTTCACTCTGATGCACGTACCGGCAATGTACCTTTTATTGCAAAAACCCTCCCTGGATATGAGAACGTTGATGTGGATCTTCTTAAAGATTCCTCTTTGATAGGTACTTTCCCCATCCCACCACCCGATATTCCACACCCATTTGTCGCCTTGATCAACATGATCTCCACCTCTATTCACAAAACCCCTGTGTCTTACGACCTGTGGATGGTACCCTACCCCCGGTGATCATCTTCGTTATGGCGATGAAATTACTTTGTCTCCAGTCGAATCCGCTTATCAAGCCATTCAATCGGCAACCCCCTCTCTTGGTGATTTATCTCCAGATCCATTCCGCATCATTTTTCCTACAAACGAGATGATTATGTATGTTATGTCTGTGGAAGATACCCCTTGGGACGATGGACATCATCGTTCTATCCTCTTCCTGGAACAACGCACCATCGAGGGTTACCAACAACTCTAGACCCCGTCGATCGTTGTCATCATTTCTACCATTCTTGAGTCTACACACGATACGTTCTACAAAGGGAACTTAAGTAATATCCCATCCACCATCCCCCTCGACATATCCATAAAACCTGGAGTTGTCAAAAATGTGCATATCGGAGCTTCGTGTTCCCATGACGAAGTTTTCACCTACAAGTCTCTTTTCCAAGAATTTTGTGACGTCTTCGCATGGAGCTATGAAGAAATGTCGGGGATTTACCCCGACATTGTGGTACATGAGATTAAGACATACCCGGGTGCTAAACCCATCCGGCAACGACTTCGTCCGATCCACCCACGTAAAGTAGTCACTATCAAGCTTGAAGTTGAGAAACTTCTCAAAGATGGCTTTATTTACCCTATGGCTCTAACTGACTGGGTTTCCAATCTTGTTTCGATTGACAAGGAACAAGGCACAATCCACGTGTGCGTTGATTATAGGGACATTAACAAAGCTTGTCCTAAAGACAACTTTCCTACCCCTTCGTTGACCAGATTGTCGACGATTGTGCCGAAAGTGAAATGTTCTCTCTAATGGATGGTTTCTCTGGATATAATCAAATCAATATCGTTCCCGCGGACCAACATAAGACTGATTTTATTTGTCCTTGGGGAACTTTGGCCTACTGAAAACTTCCATTCAGTTTAGATAATGTCGGCTCAAATTTTCAACGTCCTATGTCTTATGCCTTTCATGATATAAAGCACATTGTGCAGCCATATCGTGATGACTTACCCACTCATTCCATGCATTGTGTAGATCATCCAATACACCTCCGCACCATTTTCCTTCGATGTTGGTTTTACCACATATGCTTGAATCCCCATAAATGTGTCTTTTGTGTAGAATCTGGCCAACTTCTGGGCTTTATTGTTTCACGTCAAGGGATCAGGTTAGATCCTTTGAAGGTCGAGGCGATTCTCAATCTTCCTCCTCCTTCCTCACTTCACCAGTTACAAAGTTTGCAAGGGAAGGCAAACTTTCTCCGTCGTTTCATCCCAAACTATGCTGAGCTAACTCTTGGATTTACGCGAGTACTCAAGAAAGGTTCTGAGTTCATATGGGATACCATTGCCAACAAAGCTTTCGAAGCTTTGAAATTGTCTTTGACACGTACCCCACTACTCTTCCCACCTGATTATAGTCGGGATTATTTCCTTTACCTCGCAGCCTCGGACTATACCATTGCTATGGTTGTCGTCCAGGAGGATGATTCTCATGACGAACATGTCATCTATTACTTTACTCGAAGTCTCACGACTACCGAAACCAAGTATTTACATGTTGAAAAACTGGCCTTGGCAGTCATCCAAGTTGTTCAATGTTTCTGGCACTATATCCTTTCTCGCAAGACTACAGTAATTTCTAACTGCAACCCTATGCAGCACATTCTTACACACCAATTTCTAGGGGGAAAATACTCCAAATGGATCATAATACTCCAAGAGTTTGACTTAGAATTCGAACGCGCTAAGTCCAAGAAATCCTTGGTGTTTGTTGAGTTGATATGCGACCTTCCCTACTCTAAGACGGAAAATGTAGCAGCAGATTCATTACCCGATGAATTCCTTTTCTTGATTACTTATGATGACCTTTGGTATGGATATATCATCATATATCTCTAGACCCAGACTTTTCAGCCCAATTTTTCTAGCACTGTCTGTTGTCGAATACGCTACTAAGCCCGTCAGTATATTATCCTCGGTGATACTCTTTATCATCATGGGATTGACTCCATTTTTCGACACTGCCTCACATTTGACGAAGCTGAGAAAGCCCTAAATGACTGTCATTCTGGAGCCTATGGTGGTCACATGTCTGGGTATGCTACTACCCAAAAGATCTTACAAGCAGGGTATTTTTGGCCTTCTTTATTCAACAATTGTATAATTGTCGTCCAAAAATGCTACGCTTGCCAAACCTACAACAATAAAATACGATCACACCCTGCTCCTCTACACCTTGTGGTCTCCATTAGTCCTTTTGTGAAATGGGGTATCGATTTCATGACATGTCACCCTCACTCGGCCGAGAGGCATGGATACATTATTGTAGCCATAGATTATTTTATGAAATGGGCCGAGGTGATGCCAACATTGGACAATACCGGAAGGACTACAACATTATTTATATTCAATCACATCATTGTTCAATTTGGTGTTCCTCAAGCTATCGTTACTGACCATGGTAGCCACTTTATAAACTTCATGATGTCTGAACTCACTAAAACGTTTGGTCTTCACCATGAAAACTCAACACCCCATTACCAACAAGTCAACGGCCAAGTTGAAGCAATAAACAAAATCCCCATTAGCATGCTTCGACGAATGATAGGGATTCACAAAACGAGTTGGCACACGATGTTGTTTTCATCATTGTGGGCTTACCGGACATCCGTTAAGTCTACTACCGGGTTTACACCATTCCAGTTAGTCTATGGTCTAGAAGCCATCTTGTCGATTGAATGTGAGATACCCTCCCTAAAACTAGTCATCAAACTTCTCCCAAACACTTATGCCGAAGAAGAACGTCTTTTGTATCTCATGCAATTAGATGAAACTCGTCGTGATACCACCCTAGTTATAGAAACCCAGAAGAAATGTGTCAAAGCCCAATACGACAAACATGCCAAGCCACGTGTTTTCTCCGAAGGCGATCTGGTTCTCCTTTACGAACAAGATCGGGATATGCTAGGAGCCAAAAAATTTGAAGCTATGTGGCGAGGTCCTTATATCGTCAGACGAGTTTTGGAGAAAGGAGATTACGAGTTAGAGGACTACGACGGTATCCGTTTGAGTGAACCCAGAAATGTTATGCTTAAGATCACCTATGCATGAGTGCTTGTATTTTATTGTATCATACTTTTTGTGTGCTTTTTCATTATTTGGTCTCTGCCCTCGACCGCTTATCTTGTGTTGTGCTTGGTTTCTAGATGTTAGAGTCTTCATCACCCCACATTGGCTTCACCGATGTTGCTAGCTGTAGTACTCAAAACCTTGCTTCTACTGCATGGGAAATTTATGCCCCTACAAACGAACTTATCAGTCTACGAGGTGTGTGCCTCGGTCGTGCGACCAATAATATTGCAGAATATAGCGTCGTCGTCGAATTGTTGATTGATGCTATTTCGCTTGGTATCCGCCACCTGGTTATACAACTCGATTCGCAGCTAGTAGTACTACAGTTAAGTAACGTCTATGTTATCTGAAGTCCTACTTTATTACGAGTATATTTATGAATTCACCTCTTAGAATGTTATTTTGATTATATCGAATATCAGCACATTCCTAGATGTCTAAATACATTGACTGATGCATTAACTAACTATGTGTTAGATAGACATTTGGGACATTTATAAACCAATCCCACATCACATGTATAACACAACACAAAATAAGCCGGTAGAATCCGTATATATGTATATAATGATCAAAAATTTTTACAAAAAGTTTATGTCCAAGGATCAAAATCTCAAAATACGAAGCCCGTAGATTCTACAAAGTAGCATCATGGATGACACTCACGATAACACACAACTGTTCGGGCTACCCTACGAAGCAGTTGACTGAGAGACTCAAACACACCCAAAGTATGGCGTTGGTAACGTCTCGAGATATCCCCAATACCAATATCTGGGACGTCTGCAGTCAACCCCTCCAAGTTTTGTTCCACTGCCTCGTAGTCTTCGGCATCCCATCTCGCCCCTGGAGCCACTTCTCCTCGTCGTTGAATAGGAGACGTTCCTGGAGGTCGATATGGCCCCACATCTGTGGCATCAAAAAGAAATTTTTTGATTAGTTGTTGGATAAACATAAAAACATTTCATATGATAAAATTTGAAAAAACATTTAAAAAGAACAGAATGTGTACTTCTTACCTAAGTCACCCCACTATGCATCCTTAGGCAGGGCCAAATCCGGATCCCTTCGGAAATCCAAACCAGCATATGCGTAGTCATCAATCATCAGCATATCGGGCCTCAACTAGTCAAAAACTGAATCATTATACTTGATTATAGTCCCTGCTACGTGTCGAGCCATGAGGTTGCACCACCTCAGCATCCTCGGATCCTGTGGGGCCGGTAAACCCCAATCAACCTGTAGTCGTAGTAGTGGGACCCTCTCAAGGAAGAATGACACCAAAAGTGATCCATACCCAAACTGCTTCAAGTCACCCTTTCTGCACTTCGTCAATTGTCTCTTCATACTACGGAGAACTGCATCTGACCAGTTGAAGACCCGAGGCTCTGTGTACTCTATGGCGTATTGGAAATGGCTCTGTAGAGCCATGTACGGAGCCGCGGTCCCGGCCATGCATGCAATAGTAAACAAGATGGTCTGTAGGGTCAGATCTTGGACCCCCCAAATGGAAACCTTACCCTTTCCCCTCTCTACCTCGGGAACACAATACTGGTGACAATACTCACTCATAGGGAGTCTGTCGCCTCTACCTCTAGTCAAGGTAGCATAGTATCCACGGCGTGACAACCCAGTTAGAAAATAGATATCCTCGATATCTAGGGTCAGTGTATGGAATCCCACGTGAAATAAATGTTGGTCCACGTCCCACATGTGGACCAGGTATTCCAACAACCTGAGTTGGGCTCTCATGCCCAGAATCTTGAAAATTTTCAATAGCCCACAGTCCCGGAGGGCAGCGACTATACCCGGGTCATTCCCGACAATGGAATCATCCTCCACATGTTCCCTTTCTCTCCATTCCAACATTGTGATGGTCAAACACCTGCAAAAGAGCCATGAGAGGGAAGTCAACAACTTGTTTTAAACTCTTGCATAATTTTTATTGAGCAAAACCTTACTTCAAAATCCATTTTTAGGCCCCCGCAGGTGAGCCTTTTGCACAGTGTGAGATTATCGTAGGTCCCTCATGGCCTACCTGCAAGAATGCTTGGGCGCATTTTTCGACCCTAAAATGGACTTTTTACTATTTTTAATTGATTTTTTATATTATTTATATTACTTTGTCTATAAAACCTAATACCCTAATAGCCTTGTGAGTGTGGTTTTTCATAGATATCGCGACTTCGAAGTCCGAACGAGGGGGTATGGGTGTTTTTTCTTTTATCGCATGTACGACTAATTTTTTAGGGTTTTTTAGAAAAAACCTTGAGCTCAGTCTTCGTTCGTTCTCGCGCTCGAAAATATATGAGAACGTAACTGAGTATACTTTTTCTCGTTTTTTCGTACTCATTGTGGTAACACGAAAATGATGAATGTAAAGGAGTATCCTTTAATCTCTTTTCATGCTCCATAAAAATGAAAATATGGCCGAGCGATCTTGTTCTTTTCACGCTCGTTAAAGTATTTGAAAAAACATTCGATAGGCGATATTTTATCACTTTTTCGGTCTCGTCGAACTCTTTTACGAAAAATGAACTGGGAGAGTTCTCTTTAAGTGTTTTTCAGACTCTCAAAACATGAAAAAACCCCGAGTTTTCTATCCTTGGACTCGTTAAACAAACATTCAAAGACTCGTGATGGAACCGAACCACTCCTTCCTAGGGTTCTTTAAACATACTCTGAGGGACTCATCTGAAGGATGAGCTTACATCGACAAGCATATGTTATCCTCCTCAAGCTTGTGTAAAAATAAAGAGGTACTCGCCATAAATGGTGAGGGGAATTTTGGGAAAGGGATGTGTTTTTGTATTCATATTAATGGCAGTAAGAGTCGCTCTTGAACATGACACCCCCTATTCGTCATTTGAATCTAGGTTGGGAAATCCATTTGTCTCCCGTTCGACTTGCTACTAGGTCATATCTTGGGTCGTCTTTGAGTCAGTGTTTCCAAGTCCTTGGTCGTGTCGTTCATATGTTCAAGAGAAGTTCACACGAGCCCTCTATTGAGTCGGCCATCTGCAATTGTCCATTCTTACTATGTTGGCCTTCCCTGTGTCTGTTTCGACCCGTATTCATACTTTGTTTCATCCTCAAAATATGTTACTTATTTCATGTCATTGATGGGGGATACATCAAGGCCTTCCTGTGATGAGTCTTTTTCCATCGACTCCAACTCATTATCCGGAAATGAGACTTAGAAATCATTTTGTACCTTGGAACCTACATGCCTTAATCGTAGGTCTCTTCTCTTTCGAAAAGGGTTTCACATCATTGATCCATGATCGAGAGATTCCGTCGAGTCCTCGACTTCAGCTCATGCATTCGCATTCATTTGGACTGTACTTTGGTACCTTGGGAGTCATTGACATCAATGGTGATTTCCCTCGCACTTGTTAACGGTTTTCATCAATGACTGGTAATCAAGTGGTTTCTACCATGTTCGACTTCAGCATATGTAATCACATGGTTAGATTCATACTTTCAAGTGACGGGATTGAAGACCCTGGGTCTCATCTTTTTTTATCCAAGCTGCGATGAAGTATGTATGATTTTTATCGGCACATAGATCCACTTTGTATGTCATGTGGCTATGTCATATTAATTCAAGTCTTCTCACATAGATCCACAGTGTATTCCTGGTGGCTATGTAGCATTTTGATGGCATGGATCCACGGTGTATGATTGGTGGCCATGACCTATGTTTATGATTCCATTCATTTGTGATATGAGCATGGGAATGCCTACCTCAAAACTGGTATTATATTCTGCAGATGCTTGGTTGTTTACAAGTTTTCGATTAAGTGTGCTCCTTGTTTCTGACACACACACGCATTTTACAAAGTATTTCGGTTGTCACAAGTTTTGGCCTCATACTTTGGGGGGCATTCTATTACACATGATTTTGGTCACTCTGGTGATGTCTCTAGAAGTGATGTATTCAGGCTCCCACAATGACTTTTTGCCTGAGAAAAGTGACTAATGTCTCCTTCCAAAAAACACATTTTTAAGATGAGTTCGCAGGTTGCCTATATTATAGGGTGTGAAAATCCTTCATTCTCGCAGGCAACCCAAACTTAGGGTGTGAACTATTCGCAGACTGCTCTATAGGTAGGGTGCGAACCTGTTTTAAAGCTTGGAAAAGAAAAGAAGTCATGAAGGTTCTAGAAGGGAATCTTATAGAAAATGAGTTGGAATTCGCATGGTTGGCATCCTACTGACTTCTCAGATTTAGTGGGATCATCCTCATCCATTTAACCATCTCTCATTCTCCTATATATTGAAAGGTTTCTCATGGAAAACGTTAAGCAAGATTGAATGAAGAATTGGTGAAAGAATTGTGTGAAGAACTCTCTTTGGATAGAAGCTTGAAGACTATATTTGGTCTATCAAGTTGTATTGAATATTTTTCATGCAAGTGCAGAGAAAGTGTGTGTGTTGGAACCAAGGGTCACTGAAAGGAAGCTTGCGACATCAAGGTGATCCGGTTGTATCTTCTACTTTCATTTAATATAATACAGTGGCATGTTCTTTTCCCATAAAATCACTCTTATTTTATTGCATAACTCCTTGATCATATGCATAGGTTGACATTGAATATACTTTGCTATATTCATTTTGGTTGGTTTGTGTTGTCTTGGACCTGATTTCACAAGAGCACCGAAGCGAAGCGGGAACAACAGAGACCTAAGGAAGTGATATAAAGGTATGTCACTCATTCCTTCTTAGTAGTAGATTCAATGACTGCAACTTAGGGAAAGAGTTGTGTCATGTCCTGTTTTTTTCTAGATCCAGGTGGATCTAGGGAGATCTATTAGTGTCTTCACCTACCGATTTATCCGATAACAAAGGTCACTCTCTAGAATAAGCCAAAATTCAGCAAGGTATGTCATTTTTACTATAACTCATTTTTTGAGAGGTTCCAAGTAGTGAAACCTAGATGAATTGCATAAAACACACTGAAGAACATTGTGTATCAGTTTCAGATATGTATTCATTACATGTACATAGTTATGATTATTTCAAGTTAGGGTTGTTGACTAATCCAAAACTAGTCATGTGAGACTAAAGAAAAGTTTGATGAAAATGCTAGTCTCGTGTTGTTAAAGTTAAGGAAGGTTTGAAGGTATGTGATCATATACACCAGGTCTATTACAGAGTTAAAAATCATATTTGGATGATGATAATGATGAGGGTTTTTGGTTGAGGTACATGTTGGGTACATGGTTGAGACAAGTAGTTGATGAGTTGGTACATACATGAGGTGTATAGTTGATTATGTTGGTACATATTGATGATTCATAGTTGATGAGTAGTTGACACATGATTGGTACATACTTGGTACATGGTTGGATGCACTTGTTTATGGTACAGGTTGATTACAGGTTGTTTGGTACAGGTTGGTGCATGGTTGATGCACATGTTTATGGTACAGGTTGATTACAGGTTGAGGTACAGGTTGATGCATGGTTCAGGTTTATTGGTACAGGCTTACAATGGTATATCTCACAATGATAGTGTGGCAGTGGTTCCATCATTCTACTTCTACTTCAGGGCAGTTGGACGGGGCAAGGTGATTATAGCCACCTTCTGGTTGTAGCCGGAGAACATAGGTGGTTGTAGCCTCCTTATGGTTGTAGCCAGAGAATAGGGGAGTTGGATCTTCCTTCAAGTTGTATCCTGAGTAACAAGGGGGTTGGAGCCTCCTTCCAGTTGCAGCTGGAAAATAAAGGAAGTTGGTGCTTCCAATGAATGTAATTCTTCATGACATATAAGAAAAAGCATTCTGTGGTTTTCTCTCGCTTTAGGTTTCCACGTAAAACACTGGTGTACTGTGTATGTGTATGATTGTTCATTTTGTTTATTTACTCTGCAGTTATTGGATGATAATGCTACATTGATATAACACTTGAATTATATGGTTAAAAAGGATTAAATTTCTTTATTACTGATTCACCCCCCCTCTCAGTAATCCAACATGGGCAATGAGGCAAAAATTATCCTTCACTCATCATCCATGCACAGAAAAGCAGATAATTATAATCTATAGGTCTATAAACACCAAAGTTACGATCGTCGATTTGGCTCCTAGCCGACTGCTCAGGAATGGACTAATGACCTAGGGATAAGGGTGGAAGATCAAGCACAATCTCTTCATAATAATCAATAAAACCCACACAGATAAGTTATTGAAATCAGAAGTTGGGTTCACCAAGGGAAATCCATTCAAAAAAAAACAAGCAAGGGGATTACCATACCGTAGGAAAGAAGGTGCAAGACGGCGCATGGAAATGAAATCTTAAACCCAACACAGAGAAATAATATGAGTTAATTTAGTTTCATTGCAAGTAACCATTAAATCAGCGTACCTTAGCCAAACTCAATTTCTCGATAGTTTTTGTCCCATGTGCTCCGTCCAGCTTCTGCTTGTCGATCGATGTGACCTCACCGGTACCTTCCAGCCAAGGTTAAGTGTACTCTTCTTCTCCCTGAGCCCCCCGAGCCGCAAAGGGGCAATGCACACTATACCAGAGAATAGCTAGCACCCAACTCGTCTCGCAAGGTCGAGCTACCACTCGTTACCCAAGATGGGTATCCCAAATCCCACAAGATAAGTTCAGTCAAGAAAAAAAATTAGCAGCGTAACGTTACACATAAAGATCAAATCCATACTCCTCCTCCTCCCTCCTTTTTATAGAGTTTTGAAGTGATTTCTTTCCCAAATTCTCATTTAATTTCTTTTTCATTATTTTAATCAGAAAAAACCTCCCCCATACACATGTCACCCATCCCCTTAGTTGCACCAGAAATTAATTTCATTAATTATTTAATTATTCTTATTTCCCTCGCCTACCAAAAAGCATTCCTAAAAATGCTCATTAGTGTCTCAATATTCCCTTACACATATTAAATGACTAATACATTTACTAAATTCGTAGTTGAGTTCATAATTAGAAAGTTCTTAAAGGCAAGATTCCTTACTAAGTTAGACATTCACTTTTTTCCTTACGTTTCCCTTTTAATTTATGTTTCCCCTTTTTCCTTTAGTTTCTTATTTCTTTTAAGTTTTCCCCTTTTCCCTTTTTAACTAAAACTCAAATTAGCAAGTGTAGAAAAACAACCCTTTACCCCTTTTTCTTTTTAATTAAAAATTAAATTAGCATATGTAGATAAAACAATCATTTCCCTTTTAAAATTTTAATCCCCCATTGTAATTTGATTTTAATAATTTAATTGAATTTCTTACCCCCTCCTTGTTACATGTTTAATTATGATTATTATTTTTTTGACCACATGTGTTACTTGGACCTAGATTTTCATTTCACTAGGTTGGGCGACATTTTTATTAGGGAAACGGTTTTTAAATCTTACTTATCACATCATTTGTTTTAAGGCCGACTAGGTTTATTCACTTTCCCATTGAAACCACGACGTGCCCTTAAGGATGCACTAGGTGCTCCAAGGGTGTCACTCGCCTCTTTCCTTTTTCCTTGAGTGACGTGCTCTTCAAGACGCACTACGTGCTCCAAGGGTGCCACTCACCTCTTTCCCTTTTCCTTGCATGACGTACCCTTCAAGATGCACTATGTGCTCCAAGGGTGCCACTCGCCTCTTGACTGACTTGGTAGACATCAAAAACCCCTAGAGTCAATACTCCACCATGTGATCTTGTGGGAGACTAAGGGCCTCTAAGGAATAAGGCCCCTGCCTTATTGTGCGCCCCTTAGAATCATCATGAGCGACTATCGCAGTTTTCCCTCACGACATTGTGGGTCTTCTCGAACTAGGTAATCATTAACCTATAGTCTGAGCCACGGTGGGGGTGCTAGTAGGCTGTGGCAGGGCTTCTTTCCACACCTCTCCCTCAAATTCTCTGGTTGTCATGCATGACCCCTCTACTCCACATGTGAGTCTGATCAGCAAGCTATCGTCAGCCTGCATCATCAACGAATCATGTCAGCAATAATAATCAATCATCATAACCTCTAATCAGATGTACATATGTCATATCAACAACAATCAAACCCCAATAGTCCACTCCCTGACTCAATCCGGAGTCCAAGGGGTTTCATCGATGCCTCTGCACCCTTGAGGTCCACAGTCCTGCACACTTAGGAGAACCCAATCAATAGCACTTGTCTATGTCAATACAACAAAATAACATATCATCATATCCATAATGTCTCATAATCATCAAACGGCCAATAGTATAATAATCTGGATCACTTGCAAGAAAGTGTCCTCAAAGAATAAGTTCACACAATGTGCACAAGAGCAGGATGTTACATTTTTCTAGGGTAAACCAACAAGTTTAGGCTAGGGCCTTGGCATATGTTGGAGATTAAATTTCTCCAAGGCCACTAAACAAACATAAGTGTCTAAGATATGGAGCGTAGAATCCAGTTTTTCGTATAGGTTGGTCTGGAAGCTCCTCTAACATGAGAGTTAAACACAAGGTCACGTAAGGAATATCCGAGGAGATTCCCCTCCATAGTTGGACCGAACATAGTGGAAATATTGTGTATTGGGGGTTTCAATTGTACCCATACCTCTGTGAGAGATTGTGCTTTCGAGGCTTCGGTCTTTATTACCCTACCCACACTTTTGATCTCGATTGTTGATTGTACCCCCCAGGCACCAACTACGAGTTGGTATCAATAGTTTCTCCTCCTGGGTGTATCACAAGGTGACTGCAGGGGTTTGTCATAGTACCTGGGGCAGATTTTGTATCACACACTTCAGTATTGTTGGAGGGTTCCCCGCGAAGAGCAGGTGGTTACATCGGATAAGGTTGAACTATGGAGGTCAAGATAATTTCTTCTCATACCTTCGTTTGTTGGTCCACGGATCTTGATCAACCCTTGCCTTCGTCTGGAAGATCTCGAGCCCAGTTTGTTATTTTTCCAATCCCAAGACTTAATCCACTTGAGTCGGGATCTTAAAAAAATTGTTTGTGTATGTTTTATCTTTAAGGATTTTTAGCGATGTGTTTGGTGAAGGTAGTTTAACCTTAGGAAGGAGAGTCAATTGTCACCGAGAGTTGAACACTCAAAGTGGCCAACTTACCACCTCGAAGATCGAGGAGAATTCAAGGCCTTCCACCCGAGGAAGATATTAGAAATAATTCTCCCCCGCCTCCTCAAAGGCGTCATCTTGAGCATTATGACACTTTCGTACATGTTGGTCAGACTGAGATCGCAAACCATAACTCTCCAGAAGTCAATGTTCTAGAACCATGAGAGGTAAGTGTTGAGGATCTTGGAGTTGAGGAATTCTCTCCACACGGTAATTCTTCGTTACCTTGGAATTTCCTGTTTCTAGTCTTACGACTCCCTTCTCTAGGATAGATTTTGTTGATAGTAGCCCTCTTCCGTGGGCCATTACGGATGACACTTTGAAAGTGTCAGGGTCGGGAGCACCTACAACTCCCACCTCAGAAATAGTTACCAGGGGGATCTTTCCTCCTGGTATGTCGACTCAAACGAAAAATGTGGTTCAATCCACCATCGTCGCGACAACTATCAGCATTGCCTCATCGGTTGTTGGTCCCACTCATGTTTCAAGTGCAGTTGCATCTTTTGCGTCAACAACAGACACTTTCTCTTATGAAATATCATTGATAGGCGTGTTTAACGCATTGGTGAGTTCTCAACCAATGTCCCAGTCATCGAATGTTGGTGCAGGGAGCACTCAAGCTCCCTGCCAATCTTTTTCTTGGGGTGGAGGTCACATTCCTCTATCATCTCCATTCATCGGAAGTGGACCTGTTCCATTCTCCATCCCTAGCCCCTGTTGGTCATCAATAGCCAAGAAAATATCTCAGTCATACCGAAGAATTTGCACTCAAGTATTGACACATCTTGCAGTGAATAGATTTTTGTCTTCCCACCTTGTCCCTGACAGAGGGGAACATCATCAATGATTGACAGTCAAGCTTATGGGTTCAAAGTCCTACCAGTTGATCACCAACAAGCCAGTGTGACAAGAGAGCATGATTGGTTTATGGTTTTAATTAAACCGCCACTTAGTAGAAGACTTACAGCTTCTGCTATACAACGGTTTTTGGTTTCCATCAAACCTCCACTTGGTAGAAGACTTTCAGCTTCTTCTACATCACATTTTATGGTCATCTTTAAACTAGCATTCGAGAGCACTTCCAATTAGAAAAAGACACCATTTTCCATCTTCTAGCTAACTTAGGAAATGTTATAGGAACCATTGAGCTTAAAGCAGGGTTCCATAGTTTGTGTTCATCCTTAAACCACCAGATTGGTTTGTGGTCTTCCTTGAACCACCATCATCATTTAGTAGAATGCATCAACTTCTACTAGCCATTCGATTTGTGGTCATCCAAAAACCACCATATTTCAAAGAGCACATTCAACCATCAACAACTACACACTTCCATATTTCAACTGCTCACTTTCATATATCAGCTCTCATCTTGGACTCACACACACCCCTTTAGATTAAGGGGAGCAATGTTGGAAATGTAATCCATTAGGGTTAACGAATTGAGAGAATATGAAACGAAACTTTATAGGTAGTCCAAGAGACGTCTTGAAATATGAATCTAAACGCCAAGCTCGATGTATTTATACTTGTATCATGTGAATAATAAGTGCATCTCACACTTATCTCTAATTGCATAGTCCAACAATTTATATTATATGAAAAAAACAATATAAATTTTTTTTTGTCATTTTTATTTAAATTTATTTTATTTAATTTATATTATATAAAAAATATATATATATAAATTTGCCTTGTCATTTTTATTTAAATTTATTTTTATTAAGTTTAATTTTTTAATCAAAACTATTAATAACGTTGGTGTCCTAATAGGATGCATTGTGTGTACTATCGTGGATTATTCTTTCATATTTTGTTAAGATTATATATGAAGTTTATCCAATATACAAATGTGTCATGTTCAAAGGTATATTTTTGCTTGCCTAGTAATGTTAGTGAATTAGAATTGTTTGATTGTTTTGAATAGATTTTATTATTTCATTTTCATTCAATTTCAAATTGAATTTTAAAATGCATATTGGAATAATGTGAAATGTAGAGTTTGACAACTTACTAATTTACATAAAATATTGGTGAGACAATTGTTTTGCTAAGTATTTGTTGAATAAATATAATTGAAAATCGATAAAGCTAAAAAATAAAAAATAAATTATATAGATGAGAAATCAAGCTTTACATAGAAATGACAAGATGTAACACATTGTATCGCACCAAATATTATTTTTGTCGTATACATGTTGCACCCAAATCTAAAAGAGGTGTGATACACATCAAACCAAATCTTGTATTAACTGTGATACACATGAAACTGAAGTGTGCATAATATTTATAATAACATACGCCAAATATTTTCTTAACTATGATACATATGAAACTAAAGTGTATATAATTAATTTTTGCACCTTCAAGAATAATTGCTAGTTTAATACGCATTTCTGTTAAATTAAATTGTGGAAACAATTTATAGTTTTTGGTTTTTATTTCAATTGGATGAAATATAGACATAATACCAAGGCAGTGAATAGTTGCGTTGTAAATATTACCCTTGTTATTGTAGTGTTGTAGATCCTCAAAAATTTTAGGGAGGGTACTTGTAGTGGTTAAGGAATATATGTTTGATTAAACATGTGGTGATTATGTTTAGTTGTTGCTTTCCTTTTGACATACGGTGTGTGATGTATTATGTGGATGTGTGTGAAAAACAACATAATAATGGAATACACCTATCTTGTAACATTTTGAAACAATATTTATAACTATAATTTTTTTTATCTTTTTATATATTATTCCATATTGATTGTAAATGTTAATTCACAATTCTATATAAGTTTCAACATACAATGATTTGTATATTATTGAAAATAACAATATTGAAGTGGTATTTCCTACTAATATATTAAAGTGATATATCCCACTATATAAATTAATTAATATCATTAAAAAACATTATAAGAAAATTAATTAATATCATAAAAAAAACATTATAAGAAAATCATCATCATTGATTGCATATACATATATTATTAAATAAGATGTAAAAATTAAAGAAAGTGATATATCCCACTATATAGATTAATTAATATCATAAAAAAAAATATTATAAAAAAATTAATTAATATCATTAAAAAAACATTATAAAAAATTATCATCATTGATTACATATACATATATTATTAAATAAAATGTAAAAATTAAAGAAAAATAGAAAATATGCATTTTAATAAATCTAAATAATAATTTGAAAAAAAAAATCGCATAATGTAATGATTTTGATTTTGAAATTACAATTACGTCAATAATACTTCCTATAATATTTCTCATCCAATTCAGCACCGAAGGAATCATTATTATGTCACTGTAATACAAGAATATTGGTTTTTCATTTTTTGGGTAGCCATATCAGAACGCATTTGTACCTTTGTGAATCTTGTGCATATGAAATTTTTTGTTTTATCTAACAGCATTATTCTTGTTAGTGGCTATCACAGCCACTTCAATGTCTTCTACATACTCAACCCTTTTATTATCACTTTCGAAATTACAAATTATTTTGATGAGGTGGTTATAATTATTATTTAGAGTATTTAATTTGTTCAAGATAACTTTGTTGTTTCTTTTTTCCATAGCATATGTTATGAGTTCCTTAATGTGCCAGTATAAGTATAAGTTGATGTGCTTGGTGTACTTGGATTCATAGGTTCTATAAAACGTAGTGTTTAGAATCTAAATCCCCAATTTTATATCAATTCATTTAGGAGTGTGGCAATGTTTCATTCGAACTCGATTTTTTGTAGCCTCCATTTCCACTTTGATATTGTTTAAAAAAAATTGATGATATGGATCAATAGAAGCCATTGCATCATGAAACACCTCGGTCACTTTAAAAGGCCTTGTACCCACCAAATTTTGGGCAATGCATTGCCTGGGATGACCACATTTAGTCGGCCTATTTTCGTCCACCTCTTCATGGTTGGGCACCACACCATAATTCTAGACATTGATTTGCCTATTGTCTGCCATCTCTACCACATATTCAGGGCACCACATCATAATTCTAGACATTGATTTGCTTATTGTCTTCCATCTCTACCACAAATTCAACCTATTAAATTTCAATTCCTCTTTTGCTAAAAACTTCAATCATCAAACCACCTTCTTGCAATATGAAGAGCCACAGATCAGAACCACTCCACTCCATAATGATTGGTTTTGAATGGAGTTCTTGGTGGAGTCTTGGTGATGTTGTTTAATGTTAGGTTGGTTATCCTTCCTTTTGGGCATTTGGGTAGTTGCCCTCATGTTAATATCATCCACCTAAGTTTCCTCCTCTTTCCACTTAGTCCCATCCCCACGTGTTGTCCTTACAAGTTGCCAATTGGTGGCCAGCACATCCCTCTTCCCTAACACCCCATTCAAGTGATGGGGATAATTAAATTTTGCTAACATAATTTAGTTTTTAAATTTGTTTTGAAACATAAGTAAAATATATTAGGAATTAAATAAATTTAGCTTTTTTTTCCTTTTGTATATGCTTTTTTAATATTTTTTTATAATAAAAAAGTTTAGGTTATCAAAATTTTATAAAAGAAAATTTCAAGTCATTTTATTTCCATGAAATATACATTACAAGGAAAATCATTGGACACTTTCTCTCATTTTGAGGATAAAATCCAAGATAAATCGATTTCGACAAAATCTTAAAGCTTTATCAACACAAAGCTTAAAATCATTACAATAATATTCTCATACAAAAATCACTTGTAAAAAATAAATATATATAGAAGATAACACTCATTATCACAACCCACCTAAACTAAACTTTATATATATATATATATATTAAAAAAATGAAAGATAAAAATATTTTATTGACTAAAAAATAAAAATAAAAAGATAAAACCATATATTTTTTCATCATCCATGAAATTATTATAATATATATAATTCTTTAAAAAAATAGATAAAATTATTATAATATATATAATCTTATTATTATAATATATATAATGTTAAGTGATTATATATATGGGAGGTTATATATATATATATATATACACCCATCTTTCCCCATGAAAATAATAATAAAATATATAATAATATTAAAAAGCAATTAACATCACTCCATAAAATTTAACCCTATGGCATACACAACTATACATAGAAGTATCATCAAGAATAACGTAGGATTTAACCCTATGGCATACACAACTATACATAGAAGTATCATCAAGAATAACGTAGGTAACATGAGATACACTTTAGGTGGAAGTGGAAGTTGTTATTGTTGTTGGGTGGCTGCCACACATTATTCATTGACTTTGAATATGGAGTGGTACTTCTTCCTTAATTTACATAGCCTTTTTTTTAGGAAGGTTCTTAATCTTGAAAAGAAAAAGAAAAAAAAGGAAAAAAGAGTGAGTATGTTACTTGTTGTCAAAGTAATTTAACCAATTACTTATTTGATAAGTAATTTGACCAATTACTTATTTGATAAGTAATTTTGTTTTTTGGTCAATTTTATATTTACATTTGTAAAATTATATTTACTCCTGAAAATTTCATAAGTAATTTTGGCATCATTTTAAAAAGAAAACAAAAACTTTATGAATTATATGAAATTATATTTACACTTAAATTTTTGTCGAAGAAAACAAAAATTTTATGGATGATAAATGCCTTGCATTATTAATTAATTTGATTTATTTAGTTATTTGTTATATAATGCATCACAATATTTTATTTCTCGAAAATTAAGTGTTTGGTAAGTATTTATATTTTGTTAATACTTATGATGGTATAACTTGAATGTACTTTATGCTCTCGCGCTCTGCAAACCTTAGATCATTGTTGTTGTTATCTACCCATGTGCTCTCAAGGCCATCAAGCATGTTAACCATGTCAGGGGGAGGCTCCATTCTTCCTTTTAACTTCGATTATAAAGTGTCTACCTTCAAGCAGTCGATTTCCTCTTTGGGAAAACCACTGCAAAATCGAATCTTTCTCGGTTGTGAAGAAACGTGACCAATTAAATGAGGTTTAGTGTCTACCTTCAAGCAGTTGATTTTCTCTTTGGAAAAACCACTGCAAAATTGAATGTTTCTTGCCTATGAAGAAACTTGACCAATTGCCTAAGGTTCACATTCCAATTGTTGCTTCAAGCACAATGTTTTGGTTCTAATTGGAAAAAGGTTGATTTGACAATTTATAAGGGTATGGCCATCCCCATGCTCAATGGAGAATTGGGTGCAAAGAAATTGGTAGGTTCTCATTTCAGGCAAGCTTAACTTATTCTTTTGTGGTAGAGGTAGTACACATTCTTATTTGATTAGAGATCTGATCTTTAGAAGTGGGTTGTACTTCTTTGTCTTTCAGGTCATGTATCTCAATAAGTGGACTCCAAATATTGACCCAGAGGTAGACATCCCTTATGTTGTTCTTGTCTGGGTCCATTTACCTCCTTTGCCCCTTCATTGCTAAGGGGTGATGCTCTTAAAAGTATTGTTAATACCCTCAAGAAGTACATTGATAAGTCTGATCCCAAGTCTAGTACATGTATGCTTATGCTAGAATTTGTGTTGAAGTTGATTTGGAAAAGGTTTTACTTGAAGCTATTCACCCAGATCTAGATGATTGGATGCACATTCGAAAATTCAATTATGAAGAATTTCCTTTCAAATATAAAATATGCCATGAGTATGGCCATTTTTAAAAGAATTGCAAAAAAATAAAGGATTAAACTCAACAACACCAGAACAAGGGACAGCATGGTAGGTTGTTAAAAATAAAATACCACCAACTAAATGGAATGTTTCAAGATCAGTGCCTTCTTCATCCAAACAACAACCTTGGAAAATCCAAGGGAAATTAGCACCTGGGTCATCTCAAGAAACAAATCAACAAACTATGGAAAGACAACAAAGAATCCCCCAAGTAAATTCTACATATTGCTTTGAAATATTAGAAAAGGAATCAAATGAGCAAATGAAGGAAACCCACACCATTCCTTAGGATTATATGGAACCAGTGCTTACACCATAGGTGTTTTGTCCCTTTTACTTTACAAAAATCCAAGATCACCCTCAAATAAATGAAGGGGGGACATCAGAAGTGGGTAGACACACTACAAGGAAAAGACCTTTTAGCAGAGATTTCTAGTGTTACCAAATTGGCAAAAATTAGGAAAAACAACTCTACTACAACATCTATTTTCACTAGCGAGTGTTTTTGCGAATACTATAATGAACGTTTATTATAACTAAAAAAATCTGGGCAACGAGAGGTGTTAGTGAATGTTAACAAATCGGTGCATTTGTATAAGGAGCAATCATCGATGCATACATACACCTACAACATCGATGTTGTACACTTAACGTCAAGCACTGAGGCAGTAAAATATTTAATCGCCAGAGCGTTTGTCTTATAAGCATCATGGCTTTAACAGTAAAATGCACCAGGGGAGTTAAAAATAATTAAGCACCAGTGATTTCTGCTTTGAACGCCCCGGTGTGTTATTAATAAGAAGGCATCAATGTTGTATAAAACAATATGCATCGGTGCGTTAGCTGGAAAAACCCCCTGGTGCATTAAAAATCGAAAGCACCGGTGTTTTTAAGTAACAAACAAGCCCCAGTCTTATCAATAACACAATAGTGTCGGTGTGCATTAATAACACAAAAGCATCGGTGCTTCGTATAAGCTTAACGCACCGAAGGCCAATTTTTTAATATAATTTTGTGGCATTAAATAAATATTGAAATCAGTGCTAATTGATTACATAAAAGCACCGGTGTGTTTTTCATATGAAACGCACCGGTGTGTTTTAATATGAAACATGCCAATGAGATTAATAATTAAAATACACCGAGAAACATCGACCTGTGATAGTGCAATTATTATTATTTTTAATTCCATTATTTGTCAAAAAAATTACATATATATTATATTTTGATTAGTAAATTTGGATATGATGTTTGGATTGATTTGTTATATCATCAGATTTTGCATCTCTTCATTATAATATTTAGTCATCTATATATTTAATCAGCGATGTAACATTTCACAATGACATTGGACAACGCAATAGAATAAATTAAAACATATTTTATTATATGAATAAGAGGGTCTTTGTCATACAAAATCAGACACTTATCACTAATCTCTTGTCTTTCAATTGGGAAACTATGTCCATTACATTAAACAAAATTGTTTGATTTTCACAGACAATTATTTCAAATAAATACAATTGCAGCTTGCATTGATATCCAAATATATTGGTCGTCATTCTTCACTGGAATTGTTGTTAGTGCACGAGCTACTTCCATGCCTTGGATTATTTTGTTGAATGTTCGATTGATTTCCTCGATTGTTTTGTTCTTCCTCAAGTTCCATCTACAAACATAAAAATAAATTGTAATGAGTCTATCTACATTGGTGAGAATAATGAAAATTGAAATAAATAATATACATAAATGTAAATTGAAAAGTGACGACCATGCAAAGAAAGAATTGACTCATGAATCATACGCATATGTTAAAAATCAAATGTCATGCCTTGTTTCAACAATTATTTTGTTGGCTCAATTCCATACTTTGTTTCATACAAATTTTATACCCCATAATAAATCATAGATTTAATATAAAGTATTTTTTTGTTTCATGAATTATAAAATGATAAAAGTAAAACAGCATAGATTATACTTACAAATTCCACAATTAATTTTTGATATGCCAACATATACTCACAACCCTTAATTAACCCAATGTCAATCAATTTTTCTAATGATTGTTATTTATATGTTAGCACTTGTTTGAAGACATTCAAGGATAATTGTTGTAAAACAACTTAAAGTATACCAAAAAAAAAACTTTAAGTTGTTATGAAGAAATAACAATTACTCACAAACTTTGCTATCAACCATTTTCTTCCTTGTCGTCCAGTTTTATGTGGAGAATGAGTTCCATTTTCTTTTCTTTTTTGTAAGAGAATATTTGAAAATTAATATTTTATGTCAAATTAATTATTTGTACCTAATAGAAAAATTTAATGATTACATACATTTGAAGCATGTTGTTGTCGAGATAGTTCCTCCTGCGATGCAATTATGTCCAATTCTTTGACCATCTCGTTGTACACTTTTTTGGACCATCTCCTCTGGGATTTTCATAATTTTCCTGAAAAAATAACATGACAATAAAGTATTTTTATATTGATATATGAAAACTAAATATCACAAAATTGATATATTAATAAATGACTACTTTGTA
>SNQJ01S0011918.1:204327-215196 GCA_010110895.2 Picea sitchensis
CAATAATAGAAAAATTTAATCCTTTTTAACCATATAATCCAAGTGTTATATCAATGTAGCATTATCATCCAATAACTCCAGAGTAAATAATAAATGAACAAATGAACAATCATATAACACATACACAGTACACCAGTGTTTTACGTGGAAACCCAAAGCGGGAGAAAACCACAGAGTGCTTTTTCTTATATGTCTTGAAGAATTACATTGATTGGAAGCACCAACTTCCTTTGTTTTCTTGCTGCAACTGGAAGGAGGCTCCAACCCCCTTGTTTCTCAGGCTACAACTTGAAGGAAGCTCCAACTCCCCTATTCTCTGGCTACAACCCCCTATGTTCTCTGGCTACAACCGAAAGGTGGCTACAATCACTTGTCCTTGCCCCGTCCAACTTCCCTAAAGTAGAAGTAGAATGATGGAACCACTGTCACACTATTACTGTGAGATATACCACTGTAACCTGTACCAATAAACCTGAACCATGCATCAACCATGCATCAACCTGTACCTCAACCTGTAATCAACCTGTACCATAAACAAGTGCATCAACCATACACCCACCTGTACCAAACAACCTGCAATCAACCTGTACCATAAACAAGTGCATCCAACCATATACCAAGTATGTGCCAATCATGTGTCAACTACTCATCAACTATGACTGATCAATATGTACCAACATCATCAACTATACACCTCATGTATGTGCCAACTCATCAACTACTTGTCTCAACCATGTACCCAACATGTACCTCAACCAAAAGACCTCATCAATATCATCATCCAAATATGATTTGTAACTCTATAATAGACCTAGTGTATATGATCACATACCTTCAAACCTTCCTTAACTTTAACAACAAGAGACTAGCATTTTCATCAAACTTTTCTTTAGTCTCAGATGACTAGTTTTGGATTAGTCAACAACCCTAACTTGAAATAATCATAACTATGTACCTGTAATGAATAAAGATCTGAAACTGATACAGAATATTCTTTAATGTGTTTTATGCAATTCATCTAGGTTTCACTACTTGGAACCTCTCATAAAAGGAGTTATAGAAAAAATGACATACTTTGCTGAATTTTGGCTTATTCTAGAGAGCGACCTTGTAGAGCGTGCCCCGCACAGAATGTTTGTTGAATCGATCTGAAAATTTTACACAACATACTAAATAATGTACTATAACCAACACATTTTGTCTTACTAAATTTGTATATGTTATGAATAAGTTATGACGTTTTTACCTGAAACACCATTTTTAGACTAGTTTTAGGACTAGCCACAAACCCTATTTTCCACGAAGTGTAACTCCAAAAATACAACGACCCACAAGATGAATTTTTTACCATAGATACTTGGATATGTTTCCTCAATGGCCTATCAATTTCATGGTTTGAATCATTATATTAAAAAAGTATTGCAAAAGTGGTGACATGACCTGTAAATAACATACCTTAGAAAACATCATCAAAGAATTTATCCTCCCTTGAATTACGGTCCTCTTTTCTTCACCTTCCCTCTGAAATTCGGCTTAGATATACTTTGGTTACCTCAGTCACCTATATTGATTCAATATGCTCAAGTGTGATGTAAAATGAGAGAGCCTTGCCTCTTATTTATACTCTCCATCTTCTAGGTTACTTAACCCATTTCTAGGTCACTTAACCTATTTCTAGGTCACTTAACCCATTTCTAGGTGACTTAACCTATTTCTAGGTCACTTAACCCATTTCTAGGTCACTTAACCTATTTCTAGGTCACTTAACCTATTTCTAGGTCACTTAACCTATTTTCCTCATTTTTAGGGTTAACAAATTTCCATAAATAGAAAGTTCTCCATTACTTTATCATTTAAATATTCCTCGTTGACTTTGCCAACTCACTTTATCATTTAAATAATATTCTTTGATTTTGTCGCTTCACTTTATTATTTAAATAATCCTTCTTGAATTTGTCACTTTACTTTATCATTTAAATAACAATTTCTTCTTTGCAAGCTCTTTGACTTCTTTGACCTTTTGGGGCTTCAAACCAACATATGAGAGTCCTCCAACTTCGTAAGGCCATAAATCTCAAACCGCGAGGAGTTATGTGACGTTCCACATACCACCAAAAATGGCATGACATGTACTATCCATATAGAATAATATTAACTTCAAATATATTAAAACTCATACCATTATACATGAAACAACCTTGGGTCAATTACCCAAACCTTTGTGCTACCAGAATTCACTACCAAACTTTCTTCAAGGGTTGACATCAATGACAACCAACCTTAATAAAAAATCCACCCCTTTCTTATCTTTGCATTTGAATTATTCATGGCTGAATGATTGTCCTTGTGCCTTCTTGTGATTGAGTATCTCGACGTATTGTTATCATTCTCTATGCGAACAACTTAATACTCTTTGCATTTTTAATATCACCTCTGCGTTTTTGGATGGCCTTTTATTCTCTGCGATTTTAATGTCATTTCCCAACTCCTTGATTGGTAAAATCTCAACGTTATTAATATGTAAGGACACCGATTTACCATTTTACTTGAATGCGAATTACCCTTTGTAAAGTCAACGATTACCCATTTTCTATTGATGGTGTTTTGATACCAGACTGAGATTGATTGCGTTTTGATACTAGACTGCGTGTTTATCATGAGAGTGTCTACGTTTTTGATATGTAATGACAACCAAAGTTTTAAAGACAGTCAATGATTTTATATTCACAGTTTATATTCACAATTTATATTCATATTTTAAATGATGGGTCAACGAATTTATATTCAACGATTTTATACCTGTGGCAACGATTTTGTATACACAGTTTATATTTAGTGATTTTATATTCATAGTTTATATTTAACGATTTTATATTCACAGTTTAAATGATGGGTCAACGATTTTATATTCAACATTATAATACTTGTGGTAGCAAATCGCCTTGACTGATAGATAGAGTTTATATGCACATTGGTATCCACAAATCGGATAGAGTTGGTATTCAACAATGATATCCCCGAATTTATGAGTGACAACAAATTGATTGTTGTGTTTTTGACTGTGTATTTGGTTGGGTGAATTTATTGCATCGTATGACTGTGTATCGGTAACGTTTTTACAGTGAAAACGGTGGTGATTATGTTGTGTATATGGTAACGTATTTAATGTGTAAGGGGGTGGCGTTTTTACAGTGCAATGGTGGTGTGTTTACTGCGTGTATTGTAGTTGTATTTACTGTGTAAAAAGGGGTAGCGTATTTACTGTGTAATGGTGTGTTAATGTGCATCGATCCACTTGTCTAGCATTTAAATTTCTCTTTTAAAAATGTAATTTCACACAACGATTTTGGCTGGGCAGTGACCCACTTTCTTAGTATTAAATTTCTCTTTTACAAAGGTATCTCGCACAACGATTTGGCTGGGCAACGTTCCACTTTTCTCAGCATTTTAAATTCACCTTTAAAATGTATTTTTACACAGTGAAATTGCTGGCAGCGATCCATTTCTCTTGAAGTTCAATTTCACCTTAAATGCAATTTACAAGCTGGGCATAGATCAAATTTTGATAGTTTCAATTTCGCCTTCATTTTTACTAGGGAATTTCACTGTTGATTTACCTGAGTTTAATTAATGTTGACAACATATCATTTTACTACCCAACATAACTTATCATTTTAATACCCAACATATCATATTATATCACCCAACGGTATCTTATAATCATCATGGATATCGTTTTTATTATGCTAATTACTGCATTTTGAATATGGAAAAAATCCCCGCGTTTCTAATCTCAACGATTTTAATAGGTAGAGGCTGCGATTTAAAATATAGATAGTGATACCATTCCTTGGTAGACAACATTACCTTTTGTTAGGCAACAATAACTTATAACTGCAAGCCAGTGTAATAATATTGTTTTCTCAATAAGAACAAACCTCACTTAAACCTTCTTCTAGTTGAACTTTTAATCCAACTTTTACTTACACTTAAATACCTTAACTAGTTTACCTTTTTAAGTAAATTGAACCTTAAGAAAATAAAGGTAGGTTGTTATAGAAATTAATAAATTTTCATTAATGTTAAATGATGTAAAAGTTTAATATTTATTTGATTTTTATTAAACTTAATAGGATTATCATTTGTTGGACAGAGTTGTAAATGTTGGATTAATTGGACTGTTAGACATAATGGTTTAATGGCGTAATAGTTGATTACCTTGCACAAGCATTTTGGTCAAGGGATTAATGGTTTTATCAACTAAATCTATTAATAGCTAACAGTTAATTAGAGAATATGCGCCTTGTGCCTTAGGCCGATCTGGAAGGGGGGGTTGGTCATAGTCGTTTCACCCTACAGGTTGCCTTGTAGGAAACACGAATCCTCTGGTCATTCGCGCAATTTAAATCGAATGTTGTCATCTTGCGTCTTGTCGACTTGTTGCTTGGGTGGGTGGGTATTGTCTTCTTGTCAGTTATTTCCGTCGCCTAGCATGTTGGATTGTTTTGAGTCTGTGGTCCAGATAGGTTATGTTGTGTGAGGGTTATTGTCACGCTTATCACCTGGTGACAACATGATTCCTGATGAGGGGATCATTGCGCGCCCTAATGGATAGAGGTAAGTGATAACTTGAACAGAGTCTGTGCTTATCGTTGTGGGCGTTTGTTCATTGTAGTTGATGCTGGTGTTGGGGCTGTAACACCTTCATGCATTTAGTTTTGCATGCCATAGAGGTTTCTAGTTACTGGTCGTCGAGGCTGTTGTGTCGGGATTGTTGATTTTTTCCTTTAGATTGTAGGTTCTTTCATGTTTGTGTCGGGCGGTAGTCATTTCTATCTGTCTTTGATTTTATCATGTTTCACCCAGTTGGTTGATGTGATAGTGTGTTGAGTCGTTGTTGTCTGTTGCCTGATCTACGTGCGTGGTGTTCGTCGTCAGGTTGTGTGGTTTAACTATTGTTGTCATTGCCTTCCTGCCTAAAAACAAAAAAAAAATTCACTTTTTGCTTTGCTTGTAGTCGTAACGATTGGGGTCGTTACATATGGTATCAAAGTGAGTTCAATTCACGACTTGGGATCACTACAACTTTCATTGATGTGATATTTGATTATAATGTTGCTAATGAAGTTGGCTTGTATTCGTGTAGGTCCTCATGGTTAGAGGATGCCATGGAGGTATMCGATGAGGTGCTAGGGGAGGAGGCACGACGCCCCCAGTAGCATCCACGCCTGAGGGGTCTAACCGCCAGGGAGATGAACAGGTTGTCAGGCAGGATAAGATAATGGTGGATGATGTGGTTGGGATGATGAGGTCCTTTCAACGAATGTCTGAGTCATTGATTAGCCATTTGGACAGAGATGAGGACAGGGCTTCGACACCCCCTGAGGGTCCATCGCGCACTCCGGTCGGTACTGATAACATTCACCGCAAAGTCGAGAAGGTCAAATTTCCCAAATTCTTTGGTGCCCCGGATGATGCAGCTGCTGAGGCATGGTTGGAGAATATGGTAATGTGCTTTGCACTTCACGACTATACCTCCAAAATGAAGGTCCACATGGTGGTCTTTCAACTGAAGGGCATAGCACTTCTATGGTGGAATATGCTCCTGCCAYAATTGGACATGGTCATCGAAGACATGTCATGCGAACTATTCRAGGAATGATTCCGAGAGAGGTCGCTATCAGAGGAATTCATTGAGCATCAACTCAACGAGTTGAATGCCTTGTGACAGGGAAGTCGTACGGTGCCCGAGTACGAGGCATGTTTATGGAGTTGCTTTGGTACGCTCCGCACCTTAATACCGAGAAAATTAAGGTCAGTAGGTTCTTGTTTGGCCTTAATGTCAACATCCGTGCAAAGATTAGGATTCTGATGCCGCGAACCTTGCATGATGTCGTTCAGAAGGCCCTCATAGCGTAGGAGGAGCTTATCAGCGGGGGTCAGAGCAGGACTCCAACGAGACCAGCAGGGAACGTGTCATCTGGTGCGCAACAACATCATGCACCAGTTAGACATATGCCAGGATATTGTGGCTTCCAGAGAGGATCCACTTTCACTACACCTCGACGACCAATGCCACAAAAACAAACTCCTTACCGAGGACCACAACCTCAACAACAACGTCGACCACAACAACCACATTTTAGGCTTGTTCAGTAGAATAGACTAGGATTCTAGGCTGGTGGGCCATCAACTTCTACTTCAGGTACCAGGAGTACTGGATCGAAGAAGGGGTTTTGAACATGTGGGGAGCCACACTACCAGCGTGACTGCCCCGTGGAGAGGACTAGAACATCTGGATCATCCAGAACCACTACTGTGGGAGATTTGGGCAAGGCCCATTGGATTCATGTAGTGGTGAATAACCGCTAGGTAGAGCACCAATCGACTATGCTCGAGACCTCATGTATCTTCACTGACCAGACCCTTAGTATTTTTATAGATCCTGGTGCTACCGAGAGTTTCATTTCAGGTGCAGTGCTAAAAAGAATTAAGGTAAAGGTAGTCGAACATGATGAGTTTAGCTTTGTAGAGATGGATTCGGGAGCCAAACAAAAGGTTGGAGGGAAGATTGTGGGCTGTACCCTTAACTTGGGAGAGTTTGTCACCAGGGTCGACCTGTAAGTCACGATCTTGGGATGTTATGATGTCATGATCGGTATGGACTGGTTGGAATTGCATGAGGTGATACTCAACTGTAAGATGAAATGATTGAGATTGGTTGATGATGAGGGACAAAGACGCGTGATTGTAGGTCAGAACCAGGGAGTTTCCCTGAGGTTCATCTCTTCCTTGCAGCTATAGAAGAGCATGCACGAGGGACGTAAGCTTTATGTGATCCTTGCGCTAAACGAGAAGGGAGTAGCAGAAGGTCTAGAACACCTTCCTGTGGTGAGAGAGTTTGTGGACTTCTTCCTGGAGGAGAGTTACCTGGGATGCCGCTAGAGAGGGAATTGGAATTTACCATAGACCTAAAACTGGGGATTGAACCAATAGTGAGAACCCCTTATTGGATGTCGAACCCAGAGTTATAGGAGTTGAGAATGCAACTGAAGGAGTTGCTAGACCTAGGACTTATACGTCCAAGTGTGTCACCATGGGGAGTGCCTGCTATTTTCATACGAAATAAATATGGGTCATGGAGACTCTGCATTGAATACCATCAATTGAACAAGGCAACGATCAAGAATCTGTATTCGTTTCCAAAGATTGATGATATGTTTGATCATATGAAGGGTGCAACGATGTTTTTAAAGATCGAATTGAGATCAGGGTATCACCAGTTACAGATCAAGGAGGATGACGTCCCTAAGACTTCCTTTAAGACGAGGTTTGGACATTACAAGTTTACTGTTTTACCATTTGGACTGACGAACGCCCCATGGGTATTTATGAGTTTGATGAATGAGGTGTTTCGCGAGTACTTGGACAAGTTTGTCCAAGTATTCATTAACGATATTTTGATTTACTCTCAAACAATGGTGGAGCATGACGAGCACTTGCGCTTGGTACTATAGTGTCTACGAGAGAACAAATTATATGGGTAATTGTATAAATTCTCATTTTATCAATCGAAGATTCACTACTTAGGGCATGTAATCTCCGACGAAGGTATCTTCGTGGATCCAACAAAGGTTGAGGAAATTATGGAATGGTCTGCGCTGACGAATGTCCCATAAGTGTGTATCTTCCTGGATTTAGTAGGATATTATCGACGGTTCGTCGAGGGATTTTCGAAGATAGAAAATTTGATCACATAATTGCAGAAGAGGAACAATAATTTTGTTTGGACCGATAAATGCACATAAGCATCAAGGAGAATCAAGGAGATGTTGACAACAACACCGATACTAAAGGTCCCTGACGTGGACGCAGACTTCTTGGTATGAACTGATGCATCCAAGGAAGGCTTAGGCCAAGTCTTGATGCAAGATGGTCAAGTGATCGCTTACATCTCAAGGAAGTTGAGAAGGCACGAGGAGAACTGTCAGACGCACGATTTGGATTTTTTGACCATTGTATATGCCTTGAGAGTTTGGAGACACTACCTTATAGGACGAAATTTTGAACTAAAAATGGACCACTATGGACTACAACACATCTTTGCTCAAAGCGACCTGAACGCGCGACAACGACGTTGGTAGGAATTTCTCAGCGAGTATGACTTCGAGATTACTTACATAAAGGGAATAATGAACAGAGTGGTTGATGCATTGAGTCAGAGACCACACATATTTTCGGTGATGTCTCTTTAGACGAATCTACGTGAGAATATTCTAACTTTACAGCACGACGATGACTGGTACAAAGAGGTCAAGGATTTTATAGGACAAAACACAATGATGGTACCAAGATTTGAAGGATTTACGTTTGAAAATGATGGATTATTGAAATTTAAAAATTGAATTTATGTACCATCGAACGACGAGTTGAGGAGTTTGATCCTAAACGAGGCTCACATAGCAGTGTACATGGCTCACCTGGGAGTCACAAATATGAGGGCATACCTTAAACCCTTATTCTTATGGAAAGGAATGAAGAAAGACATAGTCAACTACGTGGTCAAATGTCTATAATGTTAGTAGGTGAAGGCTTAACATAGACATCCAACAGGATTACTACAGCCACACATTATTCCAGAATTGAAATGGGAGGTCATTTCGATGGATTTCATGGTTGGATTGCCATTGAAGGCAAGGAGACACGACTCAATTTGTTTGGTAGTCGACACTATGACAAAGAGTGCTCATTCTATTCCTATGTGTATGACGTATCAGACACCCGACATAGCTAGAGTTTTCGTCAGTGAGATTGTGAAGCTACATGGCATGCCTAGGAGGATTATATCCGATCGAGGATCGATGTTTACGTGATGATTTTGGACTAGTTTCCAAGAGGCATTGGGAATCCAACTTAACTTTAGTACTATGTATCACCCGGAGACAGACGGGCAGAATGAACAAAAAAACCAAATCTTGGAAGACATGTTGCGTATGTATGTAATGGACCAACAAAAGTGTTGTGAAGAATTCTTTCCACTGGTAGAATTCACATATAACAACAGTTACCAACACACCATTAAGATGGTTCTTTTCAAGTTTATTTATGGGAGACCGTGTCAGACGCCTTTGAGTTGGGATCGACTTGAGGATAGGGTCCTGGTGGGACTGGAAGAAATCCAAGAAATGGAAGATCAAATGAAAAAAATAAGACAAAGGATCAAATAGGCACAGGATCGACATAAGAGTTATGTCGATGCACATCGTGTTGACCATAGTTACGGAGTTGGCGATCGAGTCTTCTTGCGGGTAAAACTGCATAAGAGTTCGATCAAGTTTGGAAAGGGTGTTAAAATCTCTCATAGGTTCATGGTACCTTTCAAGATTCTGGAAAAGAAGGGGCCCATGGCCTATCGACTAGCCTTTCTTGTTTCTTTGAGGCGTATGCATGATGTTTTCCACGTATCTGTTTTGAGAAATTATATTAGTGATCCTACACATGTTATTGACATGAGTTACTTGCAGGTATCTGATGAGGGTGCGCTCATGGTTTAGTCAATATGCATCATGAATCATCGCATTCAACAGCTACGATGTTGAACAATAGATCAGGTCAAGGTCCAGTGGGACAACTATAGTGCGCACTCGACGACTTAGGAGGACACATATGATATGCACCAACAATTTCAATTTTTGTTTGATAGATAGACTTATGATACTGTGATACACATTATTTCGGCACTTATATACTGAGAACTTTGGGACAAATTTTAGACCAAGAGGGGGTGTATGTAACATACCGCTCTTGTGCGCACTGAGCGAACTTATTCTTTGAGGACACTTGCTTGCAAGTGATCCAAACTATTATACTATTGGCTGTTTTATTATGATTATGAGGCATTATGGATATGATGATATGTTATTTTGTTGTATTGACATAGATAGGTGCTATTGTCTAGGTTCTCCTGAGTGTGCAGGACTATGGACCTCGAGGATGCAAAGGCATCGATGAAACCTCTTGGACTCCGGATCAAGTCAGGGAGTGGAATATTGGGGTTTGATTGTTGTTGATATGACATATGTACATATGATTAGAGGTTATGATGATTTTTTATTATTGCTGATATGATTCGTTAATGATGCAAGCTAACGATAGCTTTCCGACCAGACTCACATGTGGAGTAGAGGGGTCACGCATGACAACCAGAGAATTTGAGGGAGAGGTGTGAACAACATCCCTACCACAACCTACTAGCACTCCCATCATGGCTCAGACTGTAGGTTAAAAATTACTTAGTTCGAGAAGACCCACAATGTCGTGAAGGAAGACTGTGACAGTCGCTCACGATGATTCTAAGGGGCACGCAATAAGGCATGGGCCTTATTCCTTAGAGGCCCTTAGTCTCCCACAATATCACATAACGGAGTATTGACTCCAGGGGTTTTTGATGTCTACCAAGTCAGTCAAGAGGAAAGTGGAACCCTTGGAGAATGTAGTGCGTCCTGAAGGACACATCGTGCAAGGAAAACAAAACGAGGCGAGTGGCACCCTTGGAGCACGTAGTGCGTCCTGAAGAGCACGTCACACAAGGAAAAAGGAAAGAGGCGAGTGGAATCCTTGGAGCACCTAGTGTGTCTTGAAGGGAACGTCGTGATTTCAATGGGTAAGTGAATAAATCTAGTCGGCCTTAAAATGAATGATGTGATAAGTAATATTTAAAAAAAAATTCCCTAATAAAAATGTCGCCCAACCTAGTGAAATTAAAATCTAGGTCTAAGTAACACATGTGGTCAAAAAAATAATAATCATAATTAAACATGTAACAAGGAGGGGGTAAGAAATTCAATTAAATTATTAAAATCAAATTAC
>SNQJ01S0011918.1:223716-251992 GCA_010110895.2 Picea sitchensis
ACAAAATACTCTTCAGTATGCAGGGTATCTTGTCAGTGATCCAACCGATACTAGGAGGAATCGACCAGATTTCGAGGAGCCTCGTATTGCACTCACTACCAATGAACCGTTGCCTTTGAGGCATATTTTCTTGGTTCAGTCTTCAGATCCACAGTATTATGGTGAGGCTGCTGGAAATCCCTTTTGGGAATCCGCCATGTAGGAGGAGTATAACTCCCTCCTCGAGAACCAGACTTGGGATCTGGTTCCCCTTCCTTCTGGGAGGAAACTTGTCAGATGTAGATGGGTCTACAGGACCAAGAGCACAGCGGATGGACAAATCAGTAGATACAAATCCAGGCGTTTCACCAAAGGCTTTCAGCAGGTTCATGGTATTGACTATGACGAGACCTTCGCTCCAGTAGCGAAGATGGATTCCATACGATTGGCACTTTCCATTGCAGTAGCCAAGGGATGGGAAGTCCATAAGATGGACGTGAATAATGCATTTCTTCATGGTAATCTCTTTGAGGAGATCTACATGGAGCAACCCCATGGATTTATGCAGGACTCATCTTTGGTCTATCGACTGAAGAAGTCACCTTATGGCCTCAAGCAGGCTCCGAGGGAATGGTATTCCAAGATGGACTCCTGCCTATTGTCACAGAACTTTGTACGTTGTAAATCAGACCCGAATGTATACATGCTCAGGATGGGTGATTCACTTCTACTTTTAGTTCTGTATGTCTATGATTTGTTGATCACTGGTTGCTCGACTTCAACGATTGCTATCGTCAAGAGGATTCTTCATGACAGGTTTTTAATGACGGACATGGGTCCGCTACACTTCTTCCTTGGACTTGAGATCAGTCAGGATGCATCAGGTATCAAACTGTCTCAAGCCAAGTATGCACGAGATCTCCTTGAGATATTTCACATGACAAACTGCAAGTCTGCTCTGACTCCTTTCCTATCAAGATTAAAACTTGAGGATGGTAGGGAGACTCCACTGGTTGACAACACATTGTACATACAACTAGTGGGGAGCTTGTTGTATCTCACACACTCCAAACCAGACCTCTCATATGCATTTGGCACAGTCTCCAGGTTCATGTAGGAGCCGCATGCACTACATTGGAAGGATGAAAAGCATATCCTTTGATACGTACAAGGCACCATTACCTTTGGGATTCATTATGAAACAGACTCTACATTAGATCTCATTGGGTTTGATGATTCCAACTGGGCTGGTGATATCATTGATCACAAGTCCACATCCGGTTACTCACTTGGTCTTGGTTATGGGCTTATCTGTTGGTCGAGAAAGAAGCAAGCTTCCATTTCTCTATCTTCAGCTGAGGCAGAGTATAGAGGGGTAGTTAACATAACCATTCAAGCTATGTGGCTACAACATTTTCTCACTGAGTTGGGCATTCAGTTTCATCAATCGATCGTCATCTGGTGTGACAACCAGAGCACTCTGAAGTTATGTAGAGATCCAGTTTAGAGGCAGTAGATGAAGCACATCGACATCCACATGCACTACATCCACAACTTAATACACGAGGGGATCATCGACTTACAGTTATGTCCTTCAGCAGAATAGAGGACATACATTTTCACCAAGACCTTCACTGAGCAGAAATTCCATTCTTTGCGAGGTCATCTTGGAGTGAAGGACACAGTTGCCTAGCAACTGTAGTTCTTCTTTTTACATACATTGTACCTTGAGGGGGGGTTTTTCCCATGAGGTTTCCCCTCTTTCCTCACGTTATTTCCAGTGTATCTTTTGTACTTGGGTACCTAACATGGCCTCATTACCGGGACCCAATCTTTATTTTCACCATAGTGATGTTCAGGGGGGGGTGTTGGAGTTACTTCACACACACCTACGATTTATTGTTCCTAAGGTTTTTATTTGTTTATTAGTCATTATCCAGTCTCCTATATTTTAGGAGAGAATATTCCACCTGGAGAATATTTTCTTTCAGTTGACACTTTAGTTTGACTAGGTGAGTTAAGTTTAGATGTTGCATTAGGATCATCACCATGCAACATTGGGATCATCACCATGCTAATTCGACCTTGCCTTGGTATCATCACTAGAGTGGTGCATTAGCCTTGATTCCCTGAGTTAAATCCTCACTACTCTTTGTTCAGTCAGTTAACTGAAGACTAGTTGACTAGTTGACTAGTTAACTAGTTAACTCAACTAGGTGGCACTTCACTCCCGTAATTGCCCGAGAGACTAGAATAGGTGGCAGTTCACTCCCGTAACTATTGGTGTTTGTCCATATCACTCTACACCACCACTATGGTGAGTTGGTTCACCTCAAGTCGAACTCATTGAGTTATACAGAGTATATCACGTGTAAATTATTCATTATGCATAACGGTTAATGAGAATTCTTTCATTCTTTCTCTCCTTCTTCCTCCTTTTCCAATTCTCTCTGCAAATGTGTGTATTATTGTTTAGCTAGATCTATTTTGTGCAGGTTCAACACATTTACAAGAAGAAGTCTTCTTCGAAAAGAAGCCTTAAGGTATCCCTGGTTGTCCATCCACATCCATGATCCTATGATGAAAGAAAGAAGTGGAATATTCAAGGCATGGAATCTATAGAAAAGTACATGGACCCAGGAGCTAAAGAGAAACATGAGGAAGAACATGAAGATTCCAAGAAAGAAAGAAAATCCAGAACAACCAGTCATTGTATTGAGAATTACAAGACTACCAGCCTGATATGAACTCACTAAAAGCAATTAAGCAAAGGAACTGGAAGTTGTGATGAAGAACAATGTATGGAAGACTTATGAATGAAAGCATTGTCAGGTCCAGAACTAGAGGTTCTCCTAGATGGAGGGAAAAGACTATGATGATTGTTTGTTCCAGTAAACTAGACATACTTTTACATGAGCCATTATATCAGCCACAATATCCATGGCATAGAGTTTACATCAGATGAATGCAAAGAATGTTCTCCAGAATAATTGAACAAATAACATATGCAGAACAACCTCAAGGCTGTGAGGTATACCAGGAAGAGACTCTTGTATGCATATGGAAGAAGGTTTTTTTGTATGGATTCAAGCAACTTGGTGCAGAGCCTCCAATGCATAGCAGAAGCGTGGTGAAAAACCTTCTATAACAAAGATACTGTATCAGAATAGTTACTCAGAACTCAAGGATGATGGATTGCCAATCCATGACAAAGCTCTCATGATGACAGAAGAAGTACCACTTGGATATGTTCCAAGTTTGACCCTTGGCACGATGTTATGAGCTAGCAGGAAATAAAAGAGTTGAATTCAACTATGATGATTAGAGCTATATGAAGCCTTCGGAAAACTAGTGTTCCATAAAGACCGAAGTACATTGAGATCAAGAATTACATTCTCCGTGATGAATTCCATAAAGGAGAAGTGGTTCTCCAATATATATCTTCACAGATGAGCAGATAAGCAGACATTTTGGTAAAGCCTCTGTTCAAGACGAAAGAGTTTGTGTACTCAAGCTGGAGCTCATGGAGATGACTTCCTTATTGAAAAAGGAAGAGATAACTCCTAGGTTGGGAGGGAGCACTGATGTGTTATTGATTTATGGACAGTCATTTTTCAGTTCGAAAAATGGTCCAGGATGAGCAGTTTCTTTCCAGTTTGGAAAGTGGTTTGAGATTTCTGATGGACAGGCATTTTCCAGTTCGGAAAATGGTCCAGATCGAATGGTCATTTTCGTAATGAAAATGGTTCGATGGATTGATGATGTACCATAGATAGTGATTACCCTTGTGGTTTACATAGGGACTAGTCTAGGACAATCTCTCTTCTTGAAAATCACTCTCAGTAGTGGTCAAGAAGACTGGTCCACCTCGCTGAACAATCATTCTTTCGAAGCTCACAGTTGTGAGCAGTTTCGAAGAATGGTCCTTTTTGGAGGTTGGTGTAGGACAGTCATTTCCTTAGGAAATGGTCTGAACAATCATTCCCTAGGCATATCCATTCTCTCCAGGTTTCAGTTTGTTTGGTGCCAGAGGAATGGACTAGATAGGCGAATGGTCCAGGTTCAACAATCAGGAACATGCATTCCCTAGGGCAGATTCATTCTCTCCAGGTTGCACTTTGTTTAGTGCCGGAGGAATGGCTTAGATAGGTGAATGGTCCAGGCTCAGAAATCAGGATAGTTTTTCTTCCTTGCTTGAGAAGAATAGTCCAGATAACTCATCACTGATGTTTTACTTTCTTAGGGAAGATGCTCTTCTAGATCTCACAGATGTGAGTGGAAGAATGGCCCAGATGATTCAGTTTATATATCATAACAATGTTTTATGTGCAGGTTGATGATATGATTGTTATGGAGACTGTATGTCTCTGAACAATAGATGTATACTACTGTAGTGGACATATTCCACTAATTGTGACTATATATCACTGATCAAGTATCTGTGTGCTACTTGGTATGGCAGTGTACCACTGGATTGTAGTTGTGTACTACTATGGATTGACACAATTATTTTCTATTGAATGACATTGTTCTGATCACCTTGAAGACTATCATTAGTGTTGGAAATGATTACCAACTATATGGATGATCAATGGATAGATATTTTTCAGATGAAAAATGGTTCAGAGCATTTATTCTTCTAGGACATAGTTCTAGATTAGAAGAATGGCTCTTGTGTCACTCTGTGGAGTGAGTGAATTATCCAACATCATGTTTGATTACTCATATGGAGTATGGTTTCAAGAGATGATGCAACTGATGACACTGATAGTGATAATGGTTCTCATGATCTAGTCATGAGATAGTCTATACGACTATGTTGATGCTACCGGGTAAATGGTATGTTTGTGCTCAAGACCATTACTTTCAAATACCTCTCTAGCTAGGAGGGAGTGTTGACATTATGGTAGCTACATGAGGTTTTTACCTCCACATGTAAACCTGACGAGAATATAATATTCCGGGAAGCAAGAAGAAACCCTAATTAGTTAGCTAATAACCCTAGAAGACTAGTCGACTCAAGAGGATAATTTGCATTAAGTTATTAGCCTCCAAGAGAAGAAGTCAGCTAAAGGAAATATTATATACTAAGTAAATAGGCACCCAGAATGAGAAGTCACCCTAGGAAGTTTGTCAATTTTAGTATAAATACAGGAGGCCAGTCTTCATTCTGGCAGGCATTCTCAAAACGACAGAAGCAACACTTGTGCGCACTGCAGTTGGCCAGTTTGTGCACAAGTTTGGAGGAGAGCTGTCATTGCAGCTGTTGCAGCTAGCATATTTCAGTTTTGGCTTGGACTCTCTCTTGGTTATGGTTTGGACTCTCTGATCAGGTCTTGTTAATCCTACTTGGTGTGCTATCCTTGGAGACAGGTGCACTGTCTTGTTTGACTATCTAGCCTAGAGTTTGCTTCTAGACTGATTCTCTGTCAAGGTTAAGGTGCTCGTGGGTGGCTTCGACCTATGGTTGGGTGACAATAGTGATATTTTCTATGGTTAAATGAGCAAATCCATTATATTCTAACATGTGTATCGACAATGTTTTTACAGTGCAAACAGTGGTGATTCTGTTGTGTATATGATAGCGTATTTAATGTGTAAGGGGGTGGCATTTTTACAGTGCAATGGTGGTGTGTTTACTGCGTGTATTGTAGTTGTATTTATTGTGTAAAAAGGGGTAGTGTATTTAATGTGTAATGGTGTGTTAATGGGCATTGATCCACTTGTCTAGCATTTAAATTTCTCTTTTAAAAATGTAATTTCACACAACGATTTTGGCTGGGCAGCGACCCACTTTCTTAGTATTAAATTTCGCTTTTACAAAGGTATCTCGCACAACGATTTGGCTGGGCAGTGTTCCACTTTTCTCAACATTTTAAATTCACCTTTAAAATGTATTTTTACATAACATAATTGTTGGCAGCGATCTGTTTCTCTTGAAGTTCAATTTCACCTTAAACATAATTTACACAGCTGGGCAGAGATCCACTTTTGATAGTTTCAATTTTGCCTTCATTTTTACCAATGAATTTCATCATTGATTTACCTGAGTTTAATTAATGTTGACATCATATCATTTTACTACCTAGCATAACTTATCATTTTAATACCCAACATATCATATTATAGAACCCAATGATATCTTATAATCATCATGGATAACATTTTTATTATGCTAATTACTGCATTTTGAATATGGAAAAAATCCATGTGTTTCTAATCTGAATGATTTTAATAGGTAGAGACTGTGATACCACTCCTTGATAGACACCATTACCTTTTGTTAGGTAGCAATAACTTATAACTGTCAGCCAATGTAATAATATTGTTTTCTCCATAAGAACAAACCTCACTTAAACCTTCTTCTAGTTGAACTTTTAATCCAACTTTTACTTACACTTAAATACCTTAACTAGTTTACCTTTTTAACTAAATTGAACCTTAAGAAAATAAAGGTAGGTTGTTATAGAAATTAATAAATTTTCATTAATGTTAAATGATGTAAAAGTTTAATATTTATTTGATTTTTATTAAACTTAATAGGATTATCATTTGTTGGACATAGTTGTAAATGTTGGATTAATAGGACTGTTAGACATAATGGTTTAATGGTGTAATAGTTGATTACCTTGCACAATATTTTTGGTCGAGGGATTAGTGGTTTTATCAACTAAAACTATTGATAGTTAACAATTAATTGACAAATATGCGCCTTGCGACTTAGGCCGAACTGGAAGGGGGAGTTGGTCATAGTCGTTTCACCCTACAGGTTTCCTTGTAGGAAACATGAATCCTCCGGTCATTCGCACAATTTAAATCGAGTGTTGTCATCTTGCGTCGTGTTGACTTGTTTCTTGGGTGAGTGGGTATCATCTTCTTGTCAGTTATTTCGGTCGCCTAGCGCATTGGATTGTCTTGAGTCTATGGTCTAGATAGGTTATGTTGCGTGAGGGTTATTTTCACGCCTATCACCTGGCGACGACATGATTCCTGATGAGGGGATCATTGCGGGCCCTAAAGGATAGAGGCCAATGATAACTTGGACGGAGTCTGTTCTTCCCATTATGGGTGTTTGTTCGTTGTAGTTGATGTTGGTGCTAGGGTTGTAACACCTTCATGCGTTTAGTTTTGCACGCCATAGAGGTTTCTAGTTACTGGCCATCGAGGCCGTTGTGTCAAGATTGTGGATGTTGTCCTTTATCTTGTAGGCGTTGTTGTGTTTGTGTCGGGCGGGTAGACGTTTCTTTTTTTCTTTGATTTCGCATGTTTCTCCTAGTTGCTCGATGTGCTAGTGTGTTGATTCGTTGTTGTCTATTTATTGATCTGCATGCATGGTGTTCATCGTCAGGTTGTGTGGTTTAACTGTTGTCGTCGTTCCCTTCTTGCATAAAAACAATTTTTTTTTTTCACTTTTTGCTTCGCTTGTAGTCATAATGATTGGGGTTGTTACAAAAAATGAAAGTATCTAATAAGTTTTAGTTATGCATTCATTTTAATAGGATGTTTTTACTCAAAAAGGGGTGTAGATGAAACTTTATTGATGTTTTAGACTGACTCCAAAACAAATGCAATATAAGAACACACAATCACTTTCTTCAACTGAAAATAGATGCAACAACGCTTATGCAACAAATTCTTTTCTTTTTTAATAAAAAAAGGTTACCACTACCAAAGCATAATGCAACTACCTGAATGATAAGTAACTACCTCTTTTCTTGCAAAGATGAAAGACAAGGGTTCAAGAAATGAGAAGCAAACAAACAAGCATATTTGTTTTGAACTTTTTCGTTTACAAAAGAAAAATAAGCACATGAATGCAATTTTTTTTTTTTTTTGGAAACAAAGGAGAAAGTGGACAAAAAGACATAAAACATTCAACCAAGATGACACTGAAATGACAATGAATCTGGATATGCAGACAAACAAGGTTGTTCTTTTAGTCTACGTAACAAACCTTATATTAAACAGTCTACGCAAAGATTTTAATCTTTTTTGTATATCAAGCGTTCAAAACCTAGCAAAGAGACACCAAATAGAGTCTCAGGACAGTCTAGGTGACTGATAAAACCAAGCATTCAACCCAAAAAGGAAGAGAAATTAAAAAAAAAACTTCAACTTCACACAGATCCACGACTGTTACTAGAGAAACTCACGTATATCCACGTGCTGTAGAGATTTACTCACGTATGTACACGGGCTACAATGATGCAACACACGAACAAACAGGTAAGGTTAGAAAATAAAAGGGCCACTCAGAAACATATGGCTTCAAGACTTAGCAACAGGTCCTGCGAGGCTAAAAGACTCTAAAAACGACTCAGAAACTAACAAAAAACGACACAAAAAGAAAACAAGAAGCCTCAACCAAACTGAACCAACTAGGACTGTCCCCAGTGGAATTTCCAATTCTGATTAAGGGATTTTTCCCCTGTGATCATGGGTCATAATCACATCGGAGCAAGACCGAGTGAAGGAGACAACAATCTCCCCTCAGTGAAAAACACACAAAAATTAAAGAAAACAATTACTTTAATTAGGATAAAGTAGTGATAGAGAGGAGAAAATAAGGTGCACCTTGTTCTCCTGTTTGATGTCAATCCCCGCCCCAATTCATTGAAGAGCTCTCGATCTTCCATTGGAATCAACCTGCAAGATACATACAAAACGAGGACTGCGACGAAAGGAATTATGCGATCAAAAGTATGCGCATGTTATATATCAGATTCAAAGTAAGCATACATATAAATTTACATTGAAGACAAATCTGGGGGAAAACAAACTCTTTTATTATCACCAAGTGGAAAAGGTAAGTTACAACTTGTCTAGTCTTAGGCACCGTGTTGAAGCCAACTGTCTGGGTTCCTTTGGGAATCCTCAAGCATCAACTCAAACTATATTATCTTCTCTCAATGAATCATATTGGGATAAGGAGACACCTTATAGTCGTATAGAATTATTAAGAAGATCTAGAAAAAGAGTTTCCAGATTAAAGGGAATGTTTCTCAAAGAATATAGGGAAATGAGGCTTGCTAGATGTTTGTAGCATAATTTTTCACCAAGAGACTTGTGTTCTCATCTTTATCCCTATATGGTTGTTTTATATCTTCCCAAAGAGATTTGGGGAGTTGAATTCCGTTTTGTACGGGAAAATGGTCATTGGGAAACGAGCCCAAACAAAAAACCCGCCTGAAAACATGAGATTATTTTATTTGTTTACCAAAAATGAGTGCATTCGTAGGCTACAGTGAGGAGAGTCGCGGATGTCCGTGTGTTGCACTAGGGAAACCCACGAATATGCTCTCAGGGCATGTTTTTTAAATGATTTTTGAGAGGACCTTTAGGGAAAAGTATAACAAGCATTGGGAAAATGGTTAGGCCATGACACACAAGCATATGTGTGGCATTTTATGCTATAACACCCATAATGGTTCTTTACTCTTGCAGTTGTCTTGCGTTTGAAACATCTATTTGAAGGATGATTGTGCTTTCAACAATGCTCACAAGGATGACGATCAAAGCATTGATCTTCAACGAGGTCAACTCAATGACAATGTTGGCATATCAGACACTTCTCTTGAACTGGAGTAGGTGAATCTGAAATTTTTTGAAGCAATCCAAGACTCTGAAATTGGATTGGTTTGGTATAATATGGACTATGAAAGGTTACATCATTTTCATATTCGATACCTATTCTATGCTTGTTCTTCCTGATTTCTTCCCAAGGTTTGATGATCATCTTGGAAAGAGGAAGTTGATATTTATCTCTACTTGAATATGGAGATGTCTCATTGAGTTGCTGATGCGCTGACTGTTTATCTAAATCGACACCATCATCTTCTTCATTTTTGAAAATAGGGTTCCAAACAAGGACCAGTTCAAAATGTTGTCAAAGATTATTTAGCACAAGTGCGTAATGAAGAAGTCGAGTCTGAGTTTGAAACAATGTTGCTTTGGCTTGCGTAAATTGCAAGCATATTACAATTAAACTCAAAAATGCAAACTCAATTGTGTAGACTTAGCAAATGAAGGGCATCGACTTCCACTGAAAATGCACCCATTTACAATGTAACTTAAATTCAATGAGTACAAGTAAACTTACAGTGCTTGATAAAAGTCTTCATTGCATTGATGAAGTATTGGTACTCAGTCTCATGCCCAAAAATGGAGGGGATTGGCATTCACCTCCATATCCTCCAAAGAGTTAATGCACACGAATGGAATGATGAGCCTGACGTTCAAACCTTAGTCCTGCGATTTTCCATCACTAAATATGGCGGTCTTACAAAACATATATTTTAAAATAGAGCTTTGAAAATTTTGTATTCTAAGTAAGATTAGAAACTTTTCCTTGATATGTGGTTGAGACATTCTACCAATGTTACGTGCAATTGAGCCCCTTTTCTTTTGAAAATCCTTTCAAATTGCCATTGGCTGAAAATCCTTTCAAACGCTGGAATCAACAACTGTAACAAATAAAGTAGGGATTTAAAATAAAAATGGAAAACATGGTGTATTCGACATTTTTATTACATATATGATGCTCTTTACAACCCTTGTTTAAGTCGGTTGTATCGTACGTTGAATGCATTCAAACCAATATCTACTTATTCCAATTAACTTGTTGAAAAAATGTTGCGATGCAATCAAACTTATGGCACCTCCTAACTTGGTCATGCAAGTTAATTCAAATGAACAACTGAGATACTACTAGCACAACCAAATTGCTGCTGCTGAATGCGGAAAGGCATGAAATGAAGAATATGAAACGATTGAAGAATATGAAATAGTTGATTGTAATTATGCGGCTGCCATAAGTAAATGTAGCATAAATGTAAATCTAATACTGTAAAGTGATAAAAATTTAATAGTGAATTAAATTTGTAATTTCAATTAAGTTTGTTAATCATTTGAAAGTGGTAATTAGATGGTTGCACAATAATTTCTTAATCATATTAAGTAAATGTTAAAAAATAGTTACACTACAACTAGGGTTTGCACAGAAGATGACAGTGGCAGTTCACGATTTTCAACACCAAAATATTGTGAGGTCATGTAGCAGAGACATAGATGTTATGCAGATGGGCAGAGATTGCGTTTAGGGAGATGAATCGTTTCTAGACAAGGAATGAAAATGCTTAAGGCAATGAGTCATTTACAAGAGAAGCTAAACACATAAATTTATTAGCTAGCTTTATTTGTTAGTAGCTAGTTTTATTTATTAGCTAGCTTTATTTACACCCTTAAATGGTATATAGTCACGTTAAAACATATTTAATTCTTTTTATTCAATATTTCATTTTCAATTGTATTTGTTGATATTCTTAACTTTTAGCAATCATATATTTTTCTATTTTTGGTATCCATTAAGTACACATATCAAAACAAAGGTCAATAATTTTTTGTTGATATCCTTAACTTTTAGCAATAACATATTTTTCTATTTTTGGTAGCCATTAAATACACATATCAAAACAAAGGTAGCCATTGAATACACATATTAAAACAAAGGTTAATAACTTAGACGCCTCTTCTCAGTTGTTTATAAAACTTTGTGGATACTTCTCGTATTCATGTGTATTTATTCAATATTTTATCTTATATTGAATTTGTTAATAATTTTTTTGGGTTAATAATTCCAATCTATTTATATTGCCATTGGAAAATATAACAAAAATCTCATTGTTGGCTCGCCATTAGGGAAACGAGACCAACATTACCACACTAAATTGTCTGAAGGAACCGCAATAACTATTCTTAGGACTTTGAATACAACAAAAAAATTATTTGTGTAATTTCCTAGCTAGACCTATTTGAGGCTTAGCACAAAAACCTCGGCCTTCAACGTAAACCAAGTTATTAAGAAGCCAATTATTTATGAAAAAAACTAAGGAGGAGAAGGACCCTTCGTCTCATGCACCTGGGGTTGTAGCTCGTCCATCATCGAGAGGTCGATTACTGTAATTTTCTGAGCCAACAGGTTCAATTTATGGTCCAGAAGTCGAATATGCATCTGCAACTCGTTGAGCTAGAGCATAATTTCCTCTTTGTCATAGTTCCAGTTGGCTAGAGTTCGCCCTAACAACAATTTCATTTGCCAATATATTTCTATGGTCTTCAGATAGTGGGACTCACGAGAGTAGATTCCCCCACTGTTTGGGACCCAAGAACGAGCGTCTGCATGAACCTCTTCATCTGTGACGAAGTGCCTAAGGACACGAACATCATATTCAACAAGGTTTATCTCGGCTCGAATTTGGGGAGGGGTGTGGATGTGGTATGACTCTACCGAGTTCTCAACTATTGCAACAAGGAGGGAACCAAAGCACCCTCTTTGCTGACCCGAGGAGCCTCCCCGAGAGTGGTAGGAGCGATTACCTCTTGCCATGGGAGCCGCGAACATGGGATTTGCAGAAGGATAGAAGGATGTTAGGAGGATAAGAGCGTGAGAGTTCAGGTGAGTATCAAAGTGAACAAGATCATGCAAAGGTAAATGAATGAGATTGGGCCAAGCCCTATGGGGAGATGGAGTAAGGAGACTAGCCATTGTGAGAGTAATCATGCTGAGGAGAGAATTATTATGGCCATAGTAATGACTGGTCAGAGAGGTGATAACATAGGCCATGATGAAACTAGAGAGGTTGATACAAAGGAAAATCCAGGACTAAGCACATTGACTGAGAAGAATCTCCCGACGAGGAAGAACATTGCACCCATTTAAATTTGGAGCTCGGGTGGTACACATAGGAGCGTCAATCATTAATAGCACAGGGAGTCTAGGTACAAGTGGGAGGAGAAGGAAAAACAATGGTCGGAGGGGAGGACGCATGTCGATTTAGCCAAGATAGGAGCCCCGAGGCCGGTCGCTTCCCTACCACCTGATAGGGAGTATTTGTTGATAATCCTTAACTTCTAGTAGTAAGATCTTTTTTGTATTTTTGGTAGCCATTAGATACACATATCACAACAAAGGTTAATAATTTAGATGCCTCTTCTCTGTTATTTATAAACTTTTGTGAATACTTCAGAAATTCAATGTCTAGCTTTTTCAATATTTTCAATAATTATTAAATTATCATATTGCAACATAAGACAATATGCTTTTATAAGATTGTTTTATAAATTATGATGGTAGGTTTTCCTCGGAGTTAGCAACTAACCTCAACAATATCCTAATTAATTTCTTCTCCAAATTATGCTTGTAAATACTTTTCAGATTTAAAAACTAACTTGATCACAATCTTCAATTATTATTAAATGATCATATTGCAATAGAATTCATTATGGATTTTGAGTTTTATATTGTTTGTAAATACGCTAAATTTAATATTCTAAATTCATTTATAAATACTCTATACTTAGTAGCTAGAGTTATATTATTTTCAATGATCACTATGTAGTTTTATTAATCCCCGCCGAAGGCATAGAGGGACTATAGAGATCGATAAATCGTTGACTTCATATTAACTTGCCCTTTGACTATAAATTTTTGCACAATCTCTATTGTTATAACTAGAGAATAGAAAGCATTATTTTTTATATAATAAAATAAAATTATTTGTCATCATCTCATTGGAGAATAGATTCGAAGTCTTATTGCCAGCTTTGTTATTCCCAATGTTTTAAATGTTTAGATATCCAAAGTTTTGAGCATCGACGCTCTTTTTTAATTTTTAATTTTTATTGAAATGTTTACATACCGAAAGTTTTGAGCATTGACACTCTTTTTGAGATACTTGAATAGGCCTGACAACTTAAATGTTTACATAGTGCAAGGCCCTTAAACATGCCTGACAACCTTAAATTTTTACTTAAATAGGCCTGTCATAGTACATTTTTCCTCCAATTTTTGCATACAATCTTGCACTGAATTTGGGAAATATTGTTGTCCATCGCCACTCGCATAGTCATCATATGTTTCATATTTCTTCTATGTTTGGAATGAAATTTATTCATAATTGAAGATACACATATTCTTTACTGGTTCACTAGTTGCTGGTTGTTCACTAGTTCGTTGGTTCGTTGGTTGCTGCTTGTTGTTGTTTGGTTCAGCTTTTCAAGATTGAAGTCCTGCACCTGCAATTGGAACTGTTGGTGCTTGCTCACTGGTTTTTTGCTAGCTGCTTTCTTTTGCTTGCTTCAACTTTGCAAGGTTGGAGTCTTGCACCTGCAGTTGGATATTTTTTTGCACTTTGCAGGTTTCAAATCGTGCACCCACAATTGGACTTGTGATTCTATCGTTCATCATTGACGAGTAAGTTTCAACACCATAGTTTCATTCATATTCGTTGTTTACTGTTTGTTGTTTAAAGTTTGAAAGTAAGAATGCTTAAGTATTTATTCATCATTCTTATCCTGCAGACTTTCCATAGAGGTTGGCATATCTTTTCCTCCTGCTCTTAAATTTTCCTCCAATTTTTTCCCCAAACTTTGCACCATGTGCATGCCAATGTCGTCTATGCAACTCCGATTGTAATTTTTTCTAGCACTACAAATCTCGGTCCTTTGTCGTGTGTGACGAAGTGGAAATCTAATGCCTCAGTTGAATAAGGAAATTCTTTAGCCTTCCCACCTTTCCCTCGATGATATTCTCACCTTGCTAAGGAATGAGTACCTACCTATCCCCTACGAGAATCAAACCCATGTCTTTCACATGGAAATATGATGTCAAGCTTGTTTCCTTTGCAAAATGTTCTTATAGAAGAAAGCTACAGGTAGGTGTAGAAGGGATAAGTATGATACAATGGTAACTAAGCTCCAACAAAATTGCACACCATTGTCATGCATTATCCGTATTTATCCGTGACATATTTTAGTAGGTTATAAAGAAAAAGTTCCAAAACCTAAAATGCAAATCTTGGGTAATTCTAGGACATGTTGTTCCACTTTGCAGGGTTGAAATCATGCACTCGCAATTGGACTTACGATTATGTCGTTCATCATTGATGAGTAAGTTTCAATACCATAGTTTCATTCGTATTCGTTATTTACTGTTTACTATTTATAGTTTGCAAGTAAGAATGTTTAGGTATTTATTCATCATTCCTATCCTGCAGACTTTCCATAGAGGTTGCCATATCTTTTCCTCCTGCTCTTAAATTTCCTTCAAATTTTTCCCCAAAATCTGCACCATGTGTGTGCCAATGTTGTCTGCACAACTTCGAATGTCATTTTTCCTAGCATTACAAATCCTAGTCCTTTCCCTTATGTGATGAAGTGGAAATCTAACGCCTCAATTGAATAAGAAAATTCTTTAGCCTTCCCACCATGCCCTCGATGATATTCCCACCTTGCCCGTGAATGAGTATCTACATGCCTTTGCAAAATGTTCTTGTAGAAGAAAACTATAGGTAGGTGTAGAAGGGCTAAGTATGATACCAAGGTAACCATAGGAAGAAAGAGCACGGTGAATTTCCATATAATTTTGCAGAATAGCATCATGTTCTTATTTCCACAGGTAGAAAGAGCATGATTCTGGTCCAACAACATTATTTTATCGCCAACTTAGAAGTCATGTCGTTTCTCACTAGCCTTGTGGTTACCAATCTTTCCATCGCTATAGGCATCATGAGTAAGTAAGGAAGAACAAGTACTCCTGTGCGTACAGACCAAATTAAACCCGTAAGATGAAGTATGGATCTTTGACCAGAGTATGAAAAACGCAAGGGAAGAATTGATGATGGCTTAGGAGGCAGTGAAGAGGTTCGAATATGTACCACTATTGATCGGGAATTTCTTGAATATGGTGGATGAAAATAGATTCAAAATAGGGTTTAAAGGCCGCGCAGTTGGCTAGTGCATAGGTTTCGTATCTAACTTCAATAATCCTGAGCTCGAGATGGTCAATAGGATATGGTGCCACCTGGTACCTTTTCCATAGAGCGCATCGATATATTAGGTTATACAAAAGTGAGAATGAGCACACAAGAAGAAGGAGAGCAGTATGGAAGAAGACGAGGTCGATGAAGAACATCCTCTCGTCCGAACCTTTCTTCCTTCGTGGATAAAATCCTATATGCTTCCCTTCTCCTCTATTCTTCAGTGGAAACCTCCGTTGTCATTGATCAGATTCTCTCTCGACAGTAGTTACACTACAACTAGGTTTGAATAGAAGATGACAGTGGCGGTTCACAATTTTCAACACCAAAATATTGTGAGGTCATGTATCAGAGACATAGACGTTACGCATATGGGAAGAGCTTACGATTTAGGCAGATGAATCGTTTCTGGACAAGGAATGAAAATGCTTAAGGCAATGAGTCATTTACAAGAGAGGCTAAATGCATAAATTTATTAGCTAGCTTTATTTGTTAGCTAGATTTATTTGTACCCTTAAATGGTATGTAGTCACGTTAAAACATCTTTAATTCTTTTTATTCAATATTTCATTTTCAATTGTATTTGTTGATATCCTTAGCTTTTAGCAATAATATATTTTTCTATTTTTGGTAGCCATTAAATACACATATCAAAACAAAAGTTAATAACTTAGATGCCTCTTCTCAGTTGTTTATAAATTTTTTTGGATACTTCTCATATTCATTTGTATTTATTCAATATTTTATCTTCAATTGTATTTGTTAAGAATGTTTTTTTTGGGGGTTAATAATCCTGATCTATTTATATTGCCATTGGAAAATATAACAAAAATCATGTTGCTAGCCTGCCACAAGGGAAACCAGACCAACATGAATGCAGTAAATTGTCTTAAGTTTTATGAAAGATCTGTCTTTTGAATCTAAAGGATTGACAATAACTACTCCTAGGACTTTGAATACAACAAAAAATCCTTCTGTGTAATTTCCTAGTTAGACTTATTTAGCATAAAAACTCGAACTTCAACGTAAACCAACTTATTAAGAAACCAATTATTCATGAAAAATACTAAGGAGGAGAAGGACCCTTCGTCTCATGCACCTGGGGTTGAGGCTCTTCCATCGTCGAGAGGTCGATTGCTGCAATTTTCTGAGCCAACAAGTTCATTTTATGGTCCAGAAGTCGAATCTGCATCTGCAACTCATTGAGTTGGAGCATAATTTCCTCTTTGTCATCTTTCCTAGAGCTCGCCCTAGCAACAATTTCATTTTCCATTATATTTCTATGGTATTCATATAGTGGGACTTGCGAGAGTAGATTCCCCCAGTGTTTGGGACCTAAGAATGAACGTCTGCAAGAACCTCTTCATCTGTGATGAAGTGCATAAGGACATGAACATCGGATTCAACAAGGTTTATCTTGAATTGTATTTGGGGAGGGGTGTGGACATGGTATGACTCTGCCAAGTTCTCAACTGTTGCAACAAGAAGGGAACCAGAGCGCCCTCTTTGTTGACCCGAGGAGCCTCCCTGGGAGCGGCGGTAGCGATTACCTCTTTCCATGGGATTTGCGAACATGGGATTTGTAGAAGGATAGAAGGATGTTAGAAGGATAAGAGCACAAGAGTTCAGGTGAGTATCAAAGTGAACAAAATCATGCAGTGGTAAAGGAATGAGATTAGGCTAAGCCCGGTGGGGAGATGGAGTAAGGAGACTAGCCATTGCGAGGGTAATCATGCTGAGGAGATCATTATTATGGCCATAGTAATGACCGTTCAGAGAGGTGATAACATAGGCCATGATGAAACTAGAGAGGTTGATACAAAGGATAGTCCAGGACTGAGCACGTCCACTGAGAAGGATCTCCCGACGAGGAAGGACGTTGCGCCCATTTAAATTTGGAGGTCGGGTGGTACGTGTAGGAGGGTCAATCATTAATAGCACGGGAAGGCTAGTTACAAGTGGGAGGAGGAGGAAAAACAATGGTCAGAGGGGAGGATGCATGTCGACTTAGCCGAGATAGGAGCCCCGAGTCAGGTGGCTTCCCTACCACTCAAGTATTTGTTGATAATCCTTAACTTCTAGTAGTAATATATTTTTGGTAGCCATTAAATACACATATCACAACAAAGGTTAATAATTTAAATGCCTCTTCTCTGTTATTTATAAACTTTTGTGAATATTTCTAAAATTCAATGTTCTCTGTTATTTATAAACTTTTGTGAATACTTCTGAAATTCAATTTCTAGCTTTATCAATATTTTCAATAATTATTAAATTATTATATTGCAACATAAGACCATATGTTTTTATAAGATTTTTTTTCTAAATTATGCTGGTAGGTTTTCCTCGAAGTTAGCAACTAACCTCAACAATATCCTAATTAATTTCTTCTCCAAATTATGCTTGTAAATACTTTTCAGATTTAAAAACTAACTTTATCACAATCTTCAATTATTATTTTTATTAAATGATCATATTTCATTATAATTCATTATGGATTTCGAGTTTTATATTGTTTGTAAATACACTATATTTAATATTCTAAATTTATTTCTAAATACTCTGTACTTAGTAGCTAGAGTCGACAATACTAGCTCCTTTGTTAAAGATTCCTCCTTCTTTGTAAACAAGATCAAAAACATCAAATTGGACAAGGATGACACCCTCGTAATCTTTGATGTTGTTTCTCTCTTTACTAAAATTTCCATTGACGGAGCTATGGAGGTCATCAAGAACATCACTGAACTAGGTGTCGCTAACCTAGTTGAGTTATGTTTGAAATCGACATTTTTTAGTTTCCAGGGCGACGTTTATGAACAAATTTGTGGGGTTTCTATGGGATCCCCCCTCTCTCCCATCATAGCTAATTTATTCATGGAATATTTGGAAAGCAAAGCCCTTATCTCCTCACCCTTCCAACCTAAATACTGGAATAGGTTTGTCGATGATACTTTTGTCATTTGGCCCCATGATTGTGACAAATTAAATGAATTTGTGAGTCACCTCAATAAACAATTTGATCACATCAAATTCACTATGGAGGTTGAAGATAAAGGTAGTCTTCCTTTTCTAGATGTTAGGGTCACAAAAGACCAGATGGATCCTTATCCCACCAAGTTTATAGGAAGAAAACTCACACCAAACAATACCTTCATGCCAATTCCCATCATCACCCTGCCAAAAAATTAGGGGTTCTCAACACCCTAGCTACTAGGGCCTTCAGAATCTTTGATGATGAACACCTTGACGAAGAGAAAAACCATCTCCTCAATGTTTTCAAGGATAACGGCTATAAAAAACATCAGGTGATTAAATGATTTCGAAATGCCACTAAAACACCTAGAAATAAAGAACAAACAAATAAATATGGGTTTTCTTACCCTACATACAAGGGACAACAGACAAGCTTCCTAGGATTTTGAAGAAGAAAAGCATTGGGGCAACTTTCAAACCCTTAAACACTATCATGAATTCCCTTAGGTCAGTCAAATACCATGTTGATCCCATCGAACAAAAGGGTGTCTATATGATCCCGTGCTCGTGTTGTAAACAATACATAGGAGAAACAGATCGTTCCTTTAGAATTATGATTCAAGAACATGCCGTTGACATCAAACACAATCACACTCATCCCTCAGCCTTGGCAGAACATTCAAACAAAACTAAACATCACATTTGTATTGAAGACGACAAAATTATTGCCAAGATAGATCACTATCACAATAGGAAATTCAGAGAAGCCATCGAAATTGAAAAACAACCTAACAATCTATACGACGATGATGGATGGAAAATTAGTCAAAATTGGATCCCAACACTAACCACAATGACTCATTCTAGAAATTAATTAATAAATAATTTTTCTAGGTTTTATATTTCTTAATTTCATTTTTAATAAGTCGGCTCTTAATAAATAATATTTTTAGGTTTTATATTTATTGATTTCATTTTTTATAAGTCAACCCTTCATAATAACTTTTCAGGTATTTATTTACACTTGTTATATTTTTTTTCCTTCATATCTCATAATACTTTTCCTTATTTCGGACCACATTGGTGTGGTCCGAAACGTCGAATATAAAAAACCAATGCGATGAATCCAAAAGAACTATCTCATCAAAACAATGGTCACAAAAGTCTTAGAACATCAAAACAATGGTCACAAAAGTCTTAGAATAAAAATAGAGTTATATTATTTTCCATGATCGTTTTATTGTATTAGAAGTGGTTCCTTAGATATTATCCTTAGCAATTCACTACTTAGAAATTATCCTTCGACTTAAGTCGCATTATAAATGTGCTTTCAAATTAGCGTACCAAAACAGAATTCAATTGCCGTTAAAAACAGAGCGAACAAAAATGTCAGAATCATAAATAAATGAATGTTTAATGCAATGGGGCTATGTGGCAATTTAAGGTTTTTCTAAAATTTTATTTGATTTTATTATTAATTTTTTTAAATAAAGGTCACGTCGAGGCATGGCTATTTAGTCAAATCTAGCCTTACAATCAATTAGAAAATGATTTACTAATTTTTAAAATTTTATTATTAATTTTTTTAAATAAAGGTCACGTCGAGGCATGGCTATTTAGTCAAATCTAGCCTTACAATCAATGAGAAAATAATTTACTAATTTTTATAACTTTGATTTTTTTTAAATTTCAAAAAATAAATTTAATAAAAAAATTAAAAACCTTTAGTAAACTTCGGATTTAAAAAAAAAACCTAAATGAGTCAATTTTGTTTAACAAACATAAGTGATCGCTCTCTTCCCTGCTTTAGATTTGCTGCTTTAGTAAAGACTAATAATATATAATTAGATATTAAAAATTTTCCAACCCTTAAAACACATAATTATAAAATTTAATTACATAATGTTGTGAGGCGATGATGATGTGAAAAGTGTGTACAAACAACCTGTGTTTTAAAATGATCAAGTTTATTTAAAAAAACGAGATTAATCATTTTTATATAGAGATAAAGTACATTTAAAAATGAGATATTTGTTAAACATTTATTTTACTATAGGTTGATATAAGTTTTTACACAAGCTGAAGGTATTTTTTTAAGGGGACATTCATCTCGAGTCTTAGTTGTTTGTCGTCTTCCAATTAGAATCTGCCATCTGTATTAAACTTGATGTACATGCATAATGTTTTGATTAATTCTTTTTCCATGGGCATGGGATGTATGTGCATGATTTTGTGACAATGATTCTAGATCTACACATAGTCCCTTACGTTGCACGAAACCCATCAACTTCAATTTCCGACACTTCCTACATTCTAATGAAGGATTTTAAGACTTTCATTTAAAGAACTTGACAACACATTTACAAATCTTGTCATCACATTTAAAATTGTCAGTGCATGCAACAAAGTGTAACTACTGCACGCAATCAAGAAGTCGGTTTACGCAACCACCAGTAAGTCAGTGAACACTAAGTTGATTGTGTGATCTTCACCATTTTTCTATATAAAGCATTTTGAATGGACAATTTCCATTTACATTATCAAACCTTTGCTTTGCCTACATTATTCTTCATTTGTCACTGAATAGATTTGAAGATAAGTTTCTCTCAGTTCATTTGCAAATGTGCCTCTGTATATCAGGTAGGCCAAAGAATTTTATATATACATGTAATCTTATTTTCTTTTCATGGCATTTTTTCTCTCATTTTCACATATTTGTAACAGTTACATTATTTGCCTTCTCTTCTATTTGTAATAAGTGTTTACCTTATTTTCTATTCATAATTGTTCTTATGTAAAAACCACTGATCGAATTTCTCTTCTTTACTTTTAAATTTGCTTGTAAACCCAACCTTTCTAGCATTAAATTAAAAATAGAAGACGGTTAGAGAAGAACTTTGGGCCATTAGCTTTGAAAGAACAATATAAAATTTCAAGGCCTACTGTGATTCTTGTAAATCCAATAAGACCTAAGTATTCTTTTATGAAAAACAATATAAACTCTTAAGGATAATATAAAATTTGAGGAATAATGTTGTTATGTCTATTATTATTATTATATTCTTGCATTGTTATATTATTAACATTTTTTCTCATTGAATTACCTATGAGAAAACTACCCACGACGAGTCCGTATTCAACATATTTAACCTAATCCTAATAGTGTCCATTTTCACAAATCCAAGCATAATCCTTTCATAAATTCGTCAATCTACTTCTATTTTATTAACCTTCTTCCACTGAAACACCATAAATTAATTTATCAGATATAAAGAATATGAGAATGTACATTACATTAAGAGTTGTAACTGCTTGAGAGTGTCGACTCCCTTTATATTTAGTAAGCTGTGAATTTGACCAGACGCTTTTGCCGAAGCTGCGGCCATGACATCCTTGATTTTCTCCTCCATCTAAACTCTCCTACAATTACACTACTCTTATTCAAAATTGCAATTAAAGAATAAAAAAATCACCTTGTACAACAAAAGTAGTAAAAATTAAAGTAATTGATTAAAAATCATTTATTCATGGTTTTATCAAGTAAAAGTAAAAATATATGAGATACTTATTTGAAACGAGACCTGTTCCAAATGCTTGTTAAGAAACTCCAAAGTAGACATTTGATTTGATTTTTTTTTTTTTTAATTCTTCAAAAAATTGAAGAATTAAAAGAATTAAAAAAAATGAAATCAAATGGAGACAATGTCTACTTTGAAGTTTTTAAAAAAAAATTAAAAAATGAAATCAAATGGAGACAATGTCTACTCTGAAGTTTCTTAACGAGTATTTGGAACATGTCTCATATCAAATAAGTATCTCATATATTTTTACTTGATAAATAGAGATGGCTATACAAATCATGAATACATGATTTTTAATCAATTATTTTAATTTTTACTATTTTTGTTGTATAAGGTTTTTTTTATTATTCTTTAATTACAAGTTTGGATAATAATATTGTAATTGTAAAAGAGCTCAGATGGAGGAGCAGACCAAGGACGTCATGGCTGCAGCTTCGGTAGAAGCGTCTGGCCAAATTCACAGCTTGCGAAATATAGATGAAGTCGACACTCTCAAGCAATTACAACTCTTAATGTAATGTACCTTCTCATATTCTTTATATCTGATAAATTAATTTATTGTGTTTCAGTGGAAGAAGGTTCTTAAAATAGAGGTAGATTAACGAATTTCTGAAAGGATTAAGCCAAACATAAAATATCAATTATTGTTGAGCAAATATGGATATTTTCCCATGTAATCCCATCTCTCCTTGAACGTGTCAATCTCTCACAAACAAAGAAGTAAACAATGTGTCTTTCTATTAAGATGGAAGAACATAAGKATATAGAATTATATTTATCCGTTTAATATGCAACTATGACGTATAGCAAGGGAAACGAGTAAAAAAAATTCAATACTATGAAATAGAAGAAAAAATAATTGAAATTGAATAACTACTAGCACAGGAGAAAGAGAAATGGCCTAGAGGTGAACGGAAGGAGTTGGCTAGAAGGAGGAAGTGTGTCAATCATACCAAAGGTTTGACTGGTGAAGACCAAAGGTTTAGGTTGGCCTAGAAAATGAAACCCTAATCACTCATACCTGGCAATCAGCTAGCCACCATAGTAAATTTTAAATATGATTAAGTAAAAGTAAAAAAATAAACATGTAAACTGATGTCTTTATAATAGTGAAGAAGTTAGTGGTTGAAATCACAACTATTGATTTATTGGGACTACTAAAAATATTCCATCAATATTTAATCTTGTCCATACAAAACTGATTAAGCACTAAAAACCTATTAAATGTGCCCATGGTCAATAGGTGTACACCTTTCGACTTAAATATAAATTTAAGTTAACTGCAAAATCTTTTTTTTTTTTTTTAATTATTATCTTAAAGGTAATCGTAATTTCAAATTTTGAAAACTTCCTTATTTAAGATATCTATTTTGGTTACATCTACACGTTAATAAGACATCTACTTGTGATATATTGATATGTTTTGTCTTTTATTTCATTATTTGCATTTTTTTTTGTTGGATTACATAATAAACAAACAAACTTTTTCCAGCCAACCTAGTTAAACACCATTTACTTTTTTTCCTTACTATTAAATTCTTTATTTTTTTATTCAATGAAACAAGATTAAAGTTAAGAATACCTTCACTTATAATCCATTGAAACTTCTTCCCAACCCTAAATATGAATTACACCTTGCACTAGAACAACAAGACCTATGTATCATAATTTGTTTTGTCTCCTTTCCTAATTATAAAACATTATACAAGGATATAATTCATACCTTAAATTAATACAAATAATTATTGTAAAATATTCATTTTCATTTGAATAGGTTTTACATATTTTGATTTGACTTGGAATAAATTGTGTACACAATCATGTTTTTTTTTTATGGCATATAAATGGATCAGCTTAATTTTCATTATGTCAATAAGTTTCTTAATTTACTTTCCTAATTATAAAACATTATATAAGGATATAATTCATGCCTTCAATTAATACAAATAATTCTTGTAAAATATTCATTTTCATTTGAATAGGTTTTACATATTTTGATTTGACTTGGAATAAATTGTGTACACAATCATGTTTTTTTTATGGCATATAAATGGATCAGCTTAATTTTCATTATGTCAATAAGTTTCTTAATTTACTTGCTTTATGTTAATGAAGTGTTTTTTTTGGAAAAATAAAGTTTAAAAATATTTGCTTTAAAGCATATTGTGATAATAAGGTTTAATTAGGATATAAAAATATATACTTTAGTGTAGGTTTGGTATGGAAATGCGAAAATTATTTTATTAGGAGTGATGCAATGAGATCTAGATTTGGCATATATAGATAATTTGATGGGGATTTAAATTAGAATCAAGTGCAAGAGTTGTTTGGCTAAGTTGGGGAGAGAGGCAATAGAAAATGGTGACATACTCTTGCCACAAGAGCCATCACCCAAGTTATCACTCTTGCTAACACAAATCAAGAGGCTTTGTCAAACAAGCATGAAACTATAGAATCCATCATTTCACTTTTTTTAGGCTATACCCAACTCCATAATTTAGAACAAAATGTTATATAAAAAAGTTAAAGACTTGGAATTCAAAGAGAATCAATCAAAGTGAAAGGGCAAAGTGAAAGGGTTGAGGGAAAGTAAAAAGGATTTTCCAATTAAAATTGAAAAAATTAAACCTTTTATCTTTCTTCTAAAAATAGGATCATAATTGCTCCTTAATATATGATACTTGGATATAAGAAGACTCTTACTAACCCTAAACTCATTTTCTAGCTCCAAATCCAAATCAAAATTGAACTCGATTTTTTTTTTCCTATTCATATTTGTCCACTTTGTAATTTAACATGATGTTACCTTAACCTATTGACATAATCAATGCCTAAAATCAAATCCTCTAATTCATATTACTTCTTCATTTACTCAAACCATTTACTATGGGGATATTCACATTTGTCTTGATGTCTTATTCGTCAAACCAAACTTATTTTTTTTCCAATTTCTCTTTACTTTACAACTTCAAATTTTCTTCTTCATATCCATCTATTTGAGATTGTGGTTTTGTGTCTTTGAACCATGCAATTGGCTCCTTCCCTTGCATATGAGCAGTTGTCGATCATGGATGGTACCAAATAGAAGACTCTCCATCTGAAAGATCATTTTAATACATTATTCATGGATACTATTCAATGGATCCTCCATTAGTTATCCATGAACCATCCAACACAATTCTCTTATCTTTAAACAACATATCGTCTTGACTAGCTTCAACATTTCTTTCCCCCACTTTGAGACTTGGATTTTCAGATTTAGATTTTAGAATTGACTTTTATGAAAAATATGGTGGATATTTAGTTATACTTCATTTATAGAGAAAATAAAATTTTATTGACTTAAAAGCCAATTTCATTCTTTATCATAAACAAAAAATATTCTGCTAAAATTTATATAAAGTTTTATAATGAAATTGTTTAATTGTTTAATTTTTATTTATTTTTATTGTATATTCACTAATTTTGATGCTTTACTTAATTTTCAAAATATATAATTTTCTTATATTAACTTTATACATGTTCAATATAAACTTTATTTTTTTTTCTTCAAAACTCTCCAATATTCCTAAAATCAACATGGAACTTAAATAGTCGTTAATTTTTTTTCGTTTACTTCAAAGCTCTCCAATATCCATGAAATCAACATGTTACTTAAATAGTCCTTAGTTTAGTATTCTTTGTTAGGTTGATGGAAACATTACAGAGTAGCATTTGACAGTGCTACTCAAACTTGGAATTTGATGGGTGAGAAATGCTATCTTACGTCAGGAGTAAGGGTTGTGTGGACTTATGAAACCCCCATTACACATCCCAAGTTGGATGGTAGATTGAAAATGGAAATTTCATTGACCCCATCTAACGAGGGACCCACCATCAATCATATACACTATTATACATCTTAAGTTACATATTTTAATCCCAAATAGATCCCACTCAATATTGATAAACATAACCAACACTATTAGTTTCTTCTTTTTCTTTTACGAAATCTATGAATATTTATTCAACTCTATTTCAAGTTCAATCCACCATATTTATTTTTACACATTAATTCTTGCCCATATTCTTCATTGTTTTGCTTGAGTATTCTTTCTATTCTCCTTTAACTATAGCTTTTAAAAACACATTTTTTGCATTTCCAAAAAAAATAAAAACTAACTATGATGTTTACATTGTTTTGACCGTATTTCAGATACACATATTCACATTTCAAAACAATTGACGTACTTAGCAATGGAGGACCCACTAACACGATATACAATTTGCATTCAACATCTTGTTGATGACCTCCAACTACATAGAAGACAATTTCAAATCCATGTTATCCATCCTAGAAAGGGAAACCTTTCAAGGCCAGAGATAAAAGAAGAACTTGCTAATAAATTTAGTATCTCTGAGACCTAAACAATATTCATCTCTTCTTTTCATACAACCAACCCATTCTCTAAATGATTTGGAATATTATATGATAGTGTGAAAGACACATTGCAATATGAACCAAAACATCGCTTAGCTAAAAATGGTCTTAAAGCTCATGTTGAGAGGTCTACCAAAGCAAGTTCAAGTAGAGAAAACAAATTTCGAGGAATTAAAAAAATCTCAACGAAAACCCAGTAAAGGCATAGTTTTTTTTTATAAACAAAAAGTTTTATTGCCTCAAAATTTTGTTGTAATCATAAATAACGGAACCATGTCTGGAGGTCTGCCACCTGTTCTTCCAAACAAGTGGAAACCAGAACAAGTGGATACTTGATGTTCTGTTTGGACAAAGGAAAAAAACCGCCACCTATTCCACCAAACAAATATAAATCGGAGCAGGCGGCAACAACTTTTAGTGTCTAAACTATCTGAGCAAGGGGAGAGAATTTTGAACATGAAAATGTAAACTTCTACAGGATTTTTGCAAAAATAATGCATGGAGGTTAAATAAAGAGGACTAAGCATTGGATGAACCAGTGAAACCTGTGCCGCCATGAGTTCCACCATTGGGAGTGAAAATGAACGGTTGCTCACAAGTTGGGCACCGTTGTTGACTCTACGATCCCGAGAGCGCATCGTACAAAATGTCGAGACAAATGTTGAGCAAGGTATTCCTTTGTAGCTGATCCTACATATCCCTGTGCATATCAAAGATGGGTTAAATNTGTGCCGCCATGAGTTCCACCATTGGGAGTGAAAATGAATGGTTGCTCACAAGTTGGGCACCGTTGTTGACTCTACGATCCCGAGAGCGCATCGTACAAAATGTCGAGACAAATGTTGAGCAAGGTATTCCTTTGTAGCTGATCCTACATATCCCTGTGCATCTCAAAGATGGGTTAAATATGTTCTGGCATGAGGAGACAAGTGGAGAGCGACTCCCGGTCCAGAACTGAGGAGGGAGGTGGGGGGTCTTCATTGGGTGGTTGACTGACGATGTTTCTTCCTAAGCTATGAAAGTCGCCTTGTACGAGGTACAAGCTGCAGCAGGGACATAATGGCTAGTGCTTGGCGGTTCATGGGGGTTTGGAGAAGTGTACAAAAGGGAGGCCGACGAAACAATAATTGACTCTGCTGGAATCTCTTCTTCTACAATGGCCATTTGAGGCTCGTCATTGCCTCTATCATGTTAAGCCCTAAATAGTGGCTCATTGCCCCTTAATTGGGGCATATTACATTCGTAATGTTATTTTAATTATGTCGGCTTTATTCTATTAGTTGTAATTATACCTCCTAGTCTCCTATATATACCAAGGAGACATTTTCATTTTTAATCATCTTGGAATTGAACATTTATGTGGGCAGAAGGAGGTTGCCTCCTCGAAGAGGCTTATTATCTGAATTTATCTCTTTTTCAAGGCATTGATTACTTATTCTGAGGTTTTTCTATGCTATATTGATATTTGGTTCCTAACATATGGTATCAGAGCTCAAGGTCTTGGGGTT
>SNQJ01S0011918.1:284973-295788 GCA_010110895.2 Picea sitchensis
ATAACTTGGAAAAAAAACTAGATAAAGTGGAAGATGAGTTGTTGGTGAATATTACAACACCAAAGATCACTCGTCTTCATCAAAACTACGAATCAACTACTATTATCTACATATAGAACAAAGATATTATCTACATATAGAACAAAGATATTTATTTGTAGCATATTTTTTGGACATTTTTGCATACACTTTAGTAGTAAGAACTGTTAGAAAAGTAGGTGTGCTCATTTAACCATAGACAATATAGAAATATTGTCACCCAACCATAGGACGAAGCCACCCCCGAGCACCTTACCCTTGACAAAGAATAATTCTAGAAGCAAACCATATTCCTAATAGCCAATCAATGTAGCGTACCTCTCTCAAGAGCTAGCGCACAAGGCAAAAAGTCCAAACCATAACCAAGAGAAAGCCCAAGCCTAAAACAAAAAGTACAAGTTGCAGTAGCTGCAGCTGCAACTACTCTCCAAACTTACGCAATTACTAAATTTCTACAGTGTGCACTAGATTTTTGCAGTTGCGAGTTGTGTGTGTACAAATGAGCTTTGGCATCCTGTATTCATTTTTCTCTTTCTTAGTTGCCTGGGCCGTCTTCTCTTTCTGGAGGCTAAACACTCAATATTAAATTATTTTATTTAGTAGACTTTTTTTCTAGGGTTATATCCAATGCTTTAGGGTTTCTTCTTGCTTCCCAAAATATTCTATTCTTGTCAGGGTTACACATGAAGGTTAATACCTCCCGCATATACCATAATATCAACACTCCCTCCTAGCTAGGGAGGTATATAAGGCAATGGTCTTGAGCACAAACATACCATTCAACCAATAACATCATCATAGTCGCTGAGACTATCTCATGATTAAATCACGACCACCACCATCACTATCAGTATCATTTGACAACATCAACTGCATCATCTCTTTAAGCCATACTCCATCTAAGTAATGATGTTGAATAAGTCACTCACTCCACAGAGTGATACAAGAACTATTCTTCTAATCTGGACATATGTCCTAGAAGATTAATTGTTCCAACAGATGTTGGAAGCCACACCATGGGATACAAGGACTATTCTTCTAATCCGAACATATTTCCTAGAATAATAACTGTCCTGGACCATACACTAACTATCCATCTAGTTGATAATCATTTTCAACGCTACTGATAGTATTCATGGAAATCAGAACAATGCCATTCAATATAACACAAATGTGTCTATCCATAGTAGTACACAACTACTATCAAGTGGTACATAACCACACCAAGTAACACACAACTACTTGATAAGTGAGACATAGTCACAAATAGTGGAACACATCCAACACAGTGGCATACATCTACTGTCCAGAGACAAACAGTCTCCATAGTGATCATATCATCTGATATCAACCTGTATGACAATATCATGATACAAACTGAGTCATATGGGCCATTCTTCCACTTATATTTGTGATATTTGGAAGAGCATCTGTCCTCATAAGGTAAAACATCAGCCATGGGCTAGCTGGATTATTCTTCTCAATAATAAAAGAATAACCGTCCCTGATTTCTGAGCCTGGACCATTCACCTAACTAGGCCATTCCTCCAACACTAATCATAGTGTAACCTGGAGGGAATGAGTTTTCCCTAGGGAATTCCTGTCCCTGATTGTCGAGCCTGAACCATTCACCTAATTGGGTCATTCTTCCGACACTAATCATAGTGCAACTTGGAGAGAATGAACCTGCCCTAGGGAATGACTGCCTGGACCATTTCTCGAGGAAATGATTGTCCTGCACCAACCTCCAAAACAAACCATTCTTCGAAACTTCTCACAATTGTGAAATTAGAAAGAATGATTGTACGACGAGGCAGACCATTCTACTTGACCACTACTCAGAGTGACTGCCAAGAAGAATGATTTTCCTAGACTATTCCCCCACACTAGCCACAAGGGGAATAATTGTCTATGGTACATCAAAAATCTATCGAACCATTTTCATTACAAAAATGATTGTCTGATCTGGACCATTTTACGAACTGGAAAATGCATGTCCATTAGAAATCTCAAACCACTTTCCAAACTAGAAAGGAACTACTCATCCTGAACCATTTTTAGAACTGAAAAATGACCGTCCATAAATCAATAACACATCAGTGCTCCCTCCCAACCTAGGAGTAATATCTTCCTTTTTCAATAAGGAAGTCGTCTCCATGAGCCCCAACTTGTTTCTTAAGTACGAAAGTTTTTCATCTTGGACAAAGGCTTTACCAAAATATCTGCTATCTTCTCATTTGTGGAGATATATTGGAGAACCACTTCTCTTTTATGTACTTCATCATGGAGAGTATAATGCTTGATCTCAATGTACTTCGGTCTGTCATGGAACATTGCTTTTCTCTAAAGGTTTCATATAGCTCTGATCATTACACTATATCATGGTCAAGTTCAGCACTAATGTTTCCTTCTAGCTCATGATATCGTGGCAAATATCAAACTTAAACATATCCAAGTAGAACTTCTTTTGTCATCGTGAGAGTTTGCCATGGATTAGCAATCCATCGTCTCGGACTTTTGAGTAACTATTTTGATACACTATCTCTGTTATAGAAAGTTTTCACCACGCTTCTGTTGTATATGAGATACTCTACAATAGGTTGTTTGAATCCATACACGGTCTTCTTATATCTATATACATAGGTCTCTTTTCGGTATAAGATTCTTTCTCACTTGTTTTATTTGGGAAGAACAGTCTTTCACATATAAATTCCAATCCATGGATACTGGTGGGCTATCACTATAGTTTTTCTCCCTTCTTTTGGAAGATCCTCTGAATCTCGCAATGCTTCCATTCACAAGTATTTTTCACATTTTATTACATACATTGTTCTTTATCATAACTTCCATTTCTTCTACTTAATTGCTTCTAGTGGGTTCAAACCAAGCTTGTAGTCTTGTGATTCTCGATATAATAACTGGTTGTTCTAGATTTTCATTCTTTCTTGGAATCTTCATGTTATTCCTCATATTTCTCTTTAGCTCTTGGGTCCATGGAGTCTTCTATAGATTCCATGCCCTGAAGATTCCAACTTCTTTCTTTCATCATAGGATCATGGATGTAGATGGACAACTGAGGATACTTTAAGGCTTCTTTTCGAAGAAGACTTCTTCTGAACACGTGCTACTTATCATGGCTGCTACTTTCAATGGGAACATGGACATATACTTCATAATCCTCAATGGATCGTATCATTTAGGATTAGCTCCCTCCTAATCCTTGTTTCATGTATGAATTCATTCTCTTCTTTTTGGAATTCTATAATCAACTCTCTCTATCTAAGAGAGTCCATGCTTCCGTCTGCATTCTTATTGCCTTTTGCAAAGTGTCACAAGTCTTTTTCTAATTTCCTCTTGATTGCTGAATTCTTTCTGTTTTGACTTCTTATAGGTCTCTTCAAGTTTGATTATGATTTCGACTTATCTGGCAGTTGTTACTTATATAATAGTTTCCACAAGAATTGTTATCAAGGATTGTCAACGTACTTCATCTTTTTCAATAGATTACTTGACTAGTAATCATCGTAATAGTAATTCTTATCTTGTTATTATTCCATATGTGTTGTTTCATTGACCATATTATCTTCTAAGAAATAGATATATAGGAACTATGTAAACATGGTATGTACAAGGACTATGTTACGGAAGAATATTGTTACCTTAACTAGAAGAAGAAATCTGCTTCATCTTGTTTGAATTTCTTTGAGGGTTCCTTTTCTTCGGCAACTGTTGCTTCGTGTAGTGACCATATTTTCAACAGCTGAAGCATTATATTTTTGACATATTCTTCTCTTGATTTGGTTTCTTCCTTGAGTCAAACTTCTTCTTATTCCTTAATTTCTTGAACTTTGTTGTGTAGGCTTGATCATCATCTTTCCTTTGGAATTTCTCTTTTGTGCTAATCCTGGATTCTTCTTGTGCACAACAAGTCCAAAGTTCTTCAAATGTGGGATACTCCTTTCTTATGTTTATGCTTGCAAAAAATGCATCCCATGTCTTGGGAAGGAAATTGAGTACTATATTTACCAGTTCCTTCTCTGAAATGATTTCTTCAATAGCTTGTAGTTGATCTCTTAACTGAAATATTCTCACAAGGTATGATGTTATGCTGTCATCATCATTCATTTTCATGTCATGGAGCTCATTCTTCATACTCATTACTTGTCCAATGTTTATGATTGAGAAGAGGTTAGTTAGGGCATCGTACATCTTCTTTGATGAGTCAATATGAGAGATGTAGGGTATCAAGTGGTCTTTTACATAGTCCACTATGATACTCATGGAATTGATGTCACTATCCTTGAACTTCTCTATAATTGCAATGTTCTGAGGTTCCTTCTCTTTTCCTTCTTCAAACTGTGGTTCCACAATCTTTCCTTTCACGATATCCAACACTTTATTATTGGCAAGGATGAGGTCAATCCTTGTCTTCCATGCTCTGATGTTAGAGGCCCCTTCTAACTTTTTTTTCGACTTCATAGAGTAAGTCATGATTGCTTTGACTTTGATAAAAAACTCAAACTTGACATCTTAGCTTGCTGAGAGTACCAGGAGGTGCGCTAGGTTAGAGCGCACTAGGCTATATAGAAATTAGGTCAATCTCTTCACTTAAGGTGCCTCAACAAGAGGGTTAGGGTTTCGTTGTTGCAACAAAAACTTTGACTGCAACTACAACTGTAACTGAGCAAATCCTCCCAATCTATATTCTAACGATTAGACTTTCCAAAGATAGTGTGGGCCCATAAGCTATTAGAAAAGTAGGTGTGCTTGTTTAACCATAGACAATATAGAAATATTGTCACCCAACCATAGGCCGAAGCCACCCCCAAGCACCTTAACCTTGAAAGAGAATAATTCTGGAAGTAAACCCTAGGCCTAATAGACAATCAATGTAGCGTACCTCTTTAGAGCTAGTGCACAAGGCATAAAGTCCAAGCCTAAAACTGAAAATACAAGTTGCAGTAGCTACAACTGCAACTACTCTCCAAACTTGTGCACTTACTAAATTTTTGTAGTGTGCACTAGATTTATGCAGTTGTGAGATGTGTGTGTACAAATGAACTATGACATCCTATATTTATACTTCTCTTTCTTATATGCCTTGACGACTCCTCATTTTGGAGACTAAAGACTCAATATTAAATTATTTTCTTTAGCCGACTTGTCTTCTAGAGCTATATCCAATGTTTTAGGGTTTCTTCTTGCTTCCCAAAATATTATATTCTTGTTAGGGTTACACATGGGGGTTAACACCTCCCACAACTACCATAATATCAACAAGAACTACATGTGGCCATTCTATTTTTCACTTTGCCACAATACACACATTAAATTTTAGTTATGTGGACTGCTCATGACGAGGCTCTCGGCTCTATAAATAAACCACAATGCTTGAGCTTCTAAAATCATGGGAACATTTTTATCATCCTCACATTCGGTTACAAGAATAATTTGTATTTTTCAAGCTATAAAGATGTTTCAAAAGATCTTACATTTTGTTTTGGATAATTATTTTATTCACATGTTTAAAAAATCTTATATTTTGTTTTGGATAATTATTTTATTCTAAACAGATAAATCCATTATTTTGTGATAAAATCCTTTGAACTTTGAATGTATGCTATAAAGATAGTTTGCAATCAGATAGTAAAATCACATATGTTATTTAATTTAGTTTTCCTTCGTAATAATTTTGTATACTCCATTATTGTTTTCTAATATCTGCTTGATCTGGAGTGCCCCAATGTATTACAGAAATATAGATTGTCTTGATTCTTTTCACATGTGTTGCAACTCGCCATCAAAGTGATACTTGACTTTCCATGTTATTTTTAATTTTTTTTTCATTGAAATTGGAAAAAAATATATTATAAAGGTTGTAACATAGCTAAATAACTAAAAAACAAAAGTACATAACACTGTTGACCTGGGGTTCCAAACAAAATAACTAGTTTCTATATGCCAAAAATAATGTTTTACAAATGTTCGCAATTAAAACGTTCCAAAATTCCTTATAGCTATAAAGCCTTAGGAAAACACTTAGGATTCTAATTGATATACTAAACATAATGATTCATGAAAAACATGATGATTGTTGGCTTCTTCGTGCCCAATGTTGGAAGGATAAAATTCCTAGTTTCCAAGATCCATATCTTTCATCATCTAATCAACTGTATCTTCCTCCTTGAAATTTGCTTGGATTGAATTTGTCGACATCCTATGATTTGAAGTAGTAGAGTGAGATATTTTTCTAAGATTGTTAACCATATTTATTTACAGAGTGCATTCTTCCTCCAATACATTGATTTTATTTCTTATGTTGGATTAGAGTGTTCATAATTATTGCATTTTAAGAGGTGCAATGCTGTTATTTTTCATGAACTTTGGTAGTCATGGAGAAGAGATAGGTTATGTCACATTGAATGAATACTTCATGTCTTCTAAGGACCCTGMAAACTTCTTAATCTCTCCTATAGTCCATGGATAAGTCACATATAGGAGGATGGTGATACCAACCCATGACAAGTGTCTTAAGATAACCAAACTTCCACTCAAATGAATTTGTCTCAAAGGGAACCTGATTCTAAAACACATGAAAAATCATGCCGCACCATAGACCACACAATAGAAAAACCAAAGAACCAAGATTCCACAACTTGTTGATACCCAAGCCAATAGAACTAGAATGGAAAATTCCCATCAAATATCATTGATGTAAAAAAATCGAAGAACCATACACCCAAAAGATATTGGCCAGAGAACCAAGATACCACAACTCGTTGAATCCAAAGCCCAGGGAACTAGAAGGACTAGTGCCAAACGAATACCAAGGATACACGAAGACAAAAATAACACACACACAAAATAAATCCAAGATACAAAATAAAGGAATGGCCATGCATTGAGAAACAAAACTTTAACCATTAAACAAAAATTCTAAACTAGCATCTCGAGGTTGAGCCAAACTCTTACCAGGTATTTTTTTTGTTGAATAGTCTTGCTCCAAATGATATTGCTCACTTATCCCATACATTTCTCCATTATCCCACCTTTCCTTTGATAAAGCATTCCAGGTGGTTCAAGAAATAGACTAGAATTAGGTTCAAGCATGTGAGACAGGGTGGGCAATTCCTTTCATATCTAGGCACCTTGCTTGTAATCAAATGACAATGGTATTGTGACATACGGTGATTTGTTGTGATGTAACATTCTTCCATATCCATTAACCTATAAGAATTAAGGTATTGGATGATAGTGCCAACTCCCATTTTTCTATAGAACCACTATTTTGAGTGTGGAAACCTCATTGGCTAGAGAGTCGACCTGATAATTATGCTCTCTTAAAACTTCGTAGTGCTGGAATTATTGTCATTAATGTCAAAGGATGTCATATTAGGACATTACAATACACACAACATTTCCAATATTGATTTATATATATAGGTTTACAAGTATATTAAAAAAAGAGGTGCATGTGAAAAAGTAAAAAGTGAAATGGTGGTTTCAAACCCATGTGTTTGGGGTATTTTCCCATGGTATTACAAATTAATTATTTAATTAATGGACATGTCCCTTCATGAAGGGTTATGAAAACGTATAAAAAGAGAAAGCACTGAGAGAAAGTGAGAGTGTGAAAAATGGATTAGCAAATATTGAATTGCCAAATCAGTTTCATGTCATCTTAACATTTTCATGATATTTTTTTTCTTGTTATGTTTGAGACCTTGATATTTTGTAGAGATGGAGGAGATGTATCGGTGTATTGTGGTAAAAATTGTAGATGCTGGTTCACTATACTTTCAAAGATACGCCATGTGGAGGTTAGGGTTCCTTAATGCTCCTGAAATCAGTTTCAAATAGGTCAGTTTAGCACTTTTGCTATAACTTATTTTATGGGATGTTTCAGGCCTTGAGATATTGTAGAGACAGAGGAGAGATATTGGTGTACATTTGGTAAAAACTATAGATTTCGGTTCACTGTAATTTTGGAGATATACCCCATGGAAGTTAGGGTTCTCGAATGCTCCTAAAATCAATTTCAAACAGTCCAGCTTGGCACTTTCTCTATAACTTATTTTCCGGGATGTTTCAGACCCTAATATTTTGCAGAGACAAATGATAGATATTGGTGTACATGTTGTAAAAATTTCAAATGTTGGTTCACTATTTTTTATGAAATATTCCCTATGGAATTTAGGGTTCTTGAATGCTCCTAAAATCAATTTCAAGCAAGTCAGCTTGGCACTTTTTCTATAACTTATTTCCTGGGATGTTACAGACCTTGAGATTTTGTAGAGATAGTGGAGAGATATTGATGTACATGTGGTAAAACTTTCAGATGTTGGTTTGCTGTAATTTTTGAGATATGCTCTATGGAAGTTAGGGTTTTTGAATGGTATTGATATCAGTTTCAAATAGGTTAGTTTGAATTTTCACTATAAATTATTTTCTAGATCTCTTTAGATTGTGGAAATTTTAGAGAACAAAGAAGACATATAGAAGTACCTCAGGTAAAAATTTCAGAATCAAAATTGCAAAATTGGATACATGACATGGTGTACAAGTTCATTCTTGGGAAGAGGCCCAAAACAAGAAACTTTGGGAAAGTTTCCATTTGGAAATTCAAATTTTGGTAGACATGGTCAAGGAAAAAGTAGTGAGAAGGCACGGTGAAGGAAGAAATAGTGAGTAGACCTTGTAAAGGAAAAATGAGTGAGCAGACCCGTTGAAGGTAGAAATATCAAGTAGACTCGATGAAGGTTGGTGCAACTTAGAGATTGGTGTCTCTTGCTAAGTTGGTGCTTAGTGGTGGGGATTATTGTCTCCAGTATATCGGTGTCTACAAAGATTTGTAAGATATTGGTGTCTCTTTCTAAGTTGGTGCTTAGCGATGGGGATCGATGTCTACAAATATTTGAAAGAGATTGGTGTCTCTTGCTAAGTTGGTGCTTAGTGGTGGGGTTTGGTGTCTCAAGTAGATTAGTGTCTATGAATATCTGTAAGAGTAGGTTGGTGCCTACCCAGATTTTTACGAGTGGGGATTGGTGTCTCCAGTATGTTGGTGCCTACAAATATTTTTAACAGTAGGTTGGTTCCTACAAATATTTTTAATAGTAGGTTGGTGCCTACAAATAATTGGAAAGAAAAGTTTTGTGGTTTTCTCCCAAAAGGGTTTCCACGTAAATATTGTGTTCCATGATATGCAGTTAATATGTGATTTTTTTCTTATGGTTGATGAATGTTTGAAAAATTAAAAAAATTCTTATACCGATTCACTCCCCCTCTCAGTATAACTATGTGCTCAACAAGTAGAATGAGAGATTTTGAATTATGCAGACCTCCTTATGTATTTGAGCTAGTACAAATGCTAGCTTGCTATCAGACGTGATTGATTTTGAGATCATCAATTTAACGATTATGCTTCAATTACCTATAGAAATAAAGGACTTGTTCTAGATTCATTTGCTGGAAGAAGACCCTAAAAAAGAGTGTAAGCCTTAGCTTGATTGTTTGTGGAATTTATTAAACCCCAAGAAAAAGTTTTTTCAAGTTGTCCCTCGGGATCAAGGATGATCCACCCTACACCTGCCACCCTTGGGTTTCCTTTAGATGCTCCATAAAATAAAATAATGAAGGACTTATGATGGGATTTCTAGTTCTAAAATTCTTGCTCAATCATTCAAAGTTGCCTTGATAAACTGGGAGTAAGCTTGCAAATGATTAAATTGGAGCTTTGGGCCAAAAGTGAAAATTGTTGAAGCCAAACCTTCTCATCCAAATCCAGTCTTTGTTAGTAAAAAATTTCCTCTCCATTGAGTTGATATATTCCATGAGGAGACCTTTTTTCTTTGTTGCTACTAACTTGGGGTTGTCTAGCTAATGGTGAAAAATAGCCCTACTGCGAGCTAGCTAAATTTCCAACTTAGAAATTTGGGGAGGGAAATCCATAGTCTTCTTAGAGTGGGTTTGTTTTTTAGATTCCCCATAAATATTTCACTATAGAGAGAGAGCATATCCTTTCAAGAAGCAGGGTTGTTCAAGCGATGACTAATTCTAGCAAAGTCAATTTACCAAACCTATTTAGTGAAAATGCAGTAAAAAAGAGGTGACAAATCGTCTCTGCATTAGAAATACATTGGGCACAAAAATAAAAACCTTATATTCCCCCTTTTTGTATATTTATTGCGGTAAGCTTCTCATGGACTATAATCCAACAAAAAATATTGATTTTAGGTAGATCGTCAAGGTGCCAAACTTGATTCCAAATAGTTGAACATTGAGGGAGAGGAAGGGACCGACGTTAAGCGAGATAACCATCCTTAATACGGTAATATGAGGCTCCCCATCCCCTATGAACAAGAGTGAATAAATCACATGGTGTACAACCTTTGAGAGAAGAAAATAAAATAGATACAAGAGGATTTAGATAATAAGGAGGTGAACCGATTGACCATCCCAACTAGTGGTCAGAGTCTATTTTCCAAGATATATCAAACAGAGTGTTGTAGCTCTGACTGCCCAACCAATTTTTAAAGGAAGGGTCTTACGATTTTGTTCCAAAGGCCAATTTCCCATGATTTCATCCCTCCAAATGTGAATAATCTTGCTATTACTTGGAATCTAGGTTATCTTGGATTGAATTATAAGAACCCCTGCTTTAACAAGATTCCAGATATGTGATCTTTTTTTGTTTTCCAGTGGGTCATTAATGCATATTTTACAATCTCCATGGAAATATTTCTTGGAAAGGACTTTCTTCCACCATTCCAACTTACC
>SNQJ01S0011918.1:295950-306662 GCA_010110895.2 Picea sitchensis
GAATTGAAAGGACCGATTTTATTAGTATGACTTAGCCTATTGGGTTTAGTGATTGGGATCCCCACTATTGGAGTCTGTATTTAATTTTTTCAATGACACTATGCCAAGATTGTGCCATTAGGTTGCTGATAGAGATAGCCATTACAAGTACTTGAATGAAGTCCATGATTCTTGACAAGGAAACAATAGGATTATGGATATGGCTTGTAGGAGATGGGAGCTTATGCTCCAACCAAAAATATGTCTTTTGAGGTTGTTAACCTAGCGACTTGAAGCACGTGTAGAAAGGTCCAGAACCTATTTGAATTGCTCAACAATGGTGGTAGAATAACTACCCACAAGAAGGGTATTATCTACAAGTTGTGAGTGGTTCACGCTCTTGACCCCTTTGACTAATTTAATTCTTGGAAGATTCCTTCAGAGCCTTTCTACTTCCAGTTTTATGCTCAAGGATTCTACCATAATGATGTAGAGAAGGGGTGGGGGGGAAGAAGAGGGAANGGTATTATCTATAAGTTGTGAGTGGTTCACGCTCTTGACCCCTTTGACTAATTTAATTCTTGGAAGATTCCTTCAGAGCCTTTCTACTTCCAGTTTTATGCTCAAGGATTCTACCATAATGATGTAGAGAAGGGGTGGGGGGGCGGAAGAGGGAACAACCTTTCCTAAACCCTCGATGAACTCTAAAGAAAGTAGCGGGTCTTCCATTTACCAAAGGGACAATCCATGGATTTATAATGCATGAGGAAACCCATTGAATAAAATAAGGATATAAGCAAAATTTGAACAAGACAACAAATAAAAAGGAGTGATTTACCCCATCAAAAGAATTGGTCATGTTGACTTTGATAAACATTCATTTGTTTGTATTCTCTCTAATTGAGTGTATTGCTTCCTGCACCATAATTATATTCTCCACTGTATGACACTTTTGCGTGAACCCTTCTTGATTGTCAAACATTATTTTGGAGATGATATTTTTTAACATTGTTATAACCCTAATTTGCACCATACATGCATACCCAGCAATAGGCCATCTTACTTACTATTTTTGCCAAGCCAATACTGAATAACTCTTCTTAAAAACCAAAATTTTGAAGATGTACGCGCCCTGCACCACTACTACCCATGTACGTACGCTATATGCATCACTACTACTCACGTACATACGCTAGTTGCACCATTACAACCCACATATACCCACAAAAGTTGCAAAAATACAAAGTTGCAAGGGAATACAGGATTTTGGGTAGTTTCCTAACCAATTGACCGCCCATATTGCGTCACCCAACCGAATAAATATCTTTTTGGAATATAAAATAAGGTGTTGGGGTCCCATTCCAACAAGAAGCATGAAAGCAGTGAAATTTTGCCCATTTCATAATCCCCCCTTGACCCAAGAATTTGTAACCACATTGTGAGTTTTGAGCCAGAATTCCCTATTCTTGCCCTTTTTCCTCATCCATAAGCCTATGCCCATTCTCTAGAGATAAGTGTGAGAGAAGAAGGATATGTGGAAGCAGTTGGAGCTTGGTGAAGAGGAGCCCAGGACTGGGTTCGAGGAGCAGTCACCGATCTCATTTTGTAAGTGACTTTGTGAGATTAATATAAAGAAGTACTTTTGCCGTCCCACCATATGATGTGTTTAGTCTTGATATTTGATTTACATTTTTTTATGACATCTAACCCACAAATTCATATATAGAATGCATGCTCGTAGTTTCTTGTATGTCTTTTGGTGAATGCGGGTCAGCCTTGGGAGGAGATTTATAGTCGAGAAGCGACCGAACGCATTGGGATCGATGCCAGATGCAGAGTTTATGGTAGGACTACTGGATCCATATACTTTTTACTTTATACATGAATGTGGGGTAGTCTGTAGTGGGGTTTTCCCACTATAGCAGAATTGGTGACCATACTGGGGAACCTCTAGGGGTTTTAGGGGATTTTTGTTTTTGGGTGTCTTTAATTGGTTTATTTAGTGTTTCTTGAGTTTTTGTAAGTTTCTATGTCTTTGAGGGATTCTAGTCTTCCATACCATTACTCCCTGCCTGGTTTGCTTGACTGTTAATTTTTCTTTTTAGAGAAATCACAGAGGTGTATGCGGCCTGCAGTAGGTCTGCACGCGTACATACATGCCCTATATTTAGACAACCCGCATACATATGAAGACTGTTGAAGTATTAGTTGCATGCATGTGTGAGGAAAATATTTTTTAAAGAAGAGGCAATCATCCTCTTCCCTGAATGAAGCCATATTTCTCAGGGGTTTTCTTGATTTAGCCTTGGTCTCTATTTCTTGTAGTCTTTGGCCTAGCTCTGACAGCAGTTAGATTTTTCTTTATCAAGATTTCTTGTTTTCTTTAGTAGGGTTTGAGACAAGTTTTGTGAGTTTTCTCAATTAACTTGTTTAGTATTGTCAGTAAATCTCTGCGAGCCACAGTAGACCAGAAGTTGGTTTTTGGTCTCGTCTTATCTTCAATTTTCCCTTTTTACTTGCTTTAGAAAAGAAAAGAATTCATTTTCAAGTTTCTTATTTTGGAGCATAAAAAAAAAAAAAGTTTTCAGTTTCTTGTTTGGTTAAGTAGTTAGGTTAGTTGTTTTTTCAGGAAGAAGAGTGATTTCTTAAGTTCTTTACTGAATACTTAGGAATTTAAGTAGCTCGCAGTGGAGCGAAATTCAGTTTTGAGTTTTTCTTTTAAAAGATCTCAGACAGAAAAGTTAGTTAGGAAAGTTGGTTAAAGAGTGTTCAATTTGCAAATCTTTGTTTGTTGAAAAAGAAGTAATTTTGTTTCCAGCATTTTTTCTTCTCTTTCGTCTCTTTACAAACACCATCAGTTTCATTTCCGTTCCTTTGACTTAAGATAAACCACTTAAGATTAACGCTGGATTAAAATTTATTAGACTTTGTGTTTGTAGGGTCCATTAAGTAGATTAGGCTAGAGCCTTGATTTAGGTTAGAGAGGAAACTCTTCAAGGCTACAAAACAAACATAGGAGTCTATGCTAGGGAGTGAAAAAGTCCAGTAGCATGGAAACTATCCCGGACCCCCCTCTAACACAGGGGCTAAACACGAGGTCACGTGCGAAAAGGTAGCGTAGATAACCCCTCCAAAGTCGGACCAATCGTAGCAGAGGAATGCATATAGAGGACTTATCTTGGGATTACGTTGATCGCATTTGCCATAGAGCTTCATGGGTCTCGAATCCATTCGAGGTCCTTAGTCGTCTTCCAGAACACTTTCCTTCAATACCCTCGATAGGTTTCGGGCTTGATTCTCTACTCATTGCGGTCCACCCGACTGTCGACTGTACCTGCCTAGTAGTTGTTCACGAGCTGGCAACTTAGTTGCCTTTGATTTTAGGGACTTACACAGGTGAATGTGGGGGTATACCACGGTACCTAAGGCAGATATCGGGCCACCGTTTGTAGAGTATACTCGGAGGGTGCTTCCGTGTTCGAGTTGCACTTGCACCGGTAAGTTGCTCTAGTGTTGGTTGTTGTAACTATTCTTCCAACTGGTAATAGTGGTTTTCTTGCTGCATCTCATAGGAACTTTTTCTAATGTGTTTTTTGGTATTCAAAGTTAGAAAGCCTTAGTGTGTCGTTGATCTTCTCACACAGTGGAAGATCAAGAGCTCTGCCAGTTCCGAAGGCTTTTGGGCTTGCCATTGGTTATCTTGGAGCCACCACCGCCACCGTGAAGATGAAGACTTGACTAGGAAGGGTCATTTGAGGCAACCGGGCCACATGAAGATGTACCCGAGCCATCTCTGAGAGGAGAACATTTGTCTCCGGAGGGACCAACTATTTCTGACCTTGGAAAGAAAGCTCTCGGTCTGTATAACTCTCTGATCACTGACTTGTCGGTGCCACTTATGATACATATTTCCCCTCCAAGGGTAACACATCACAAGCATCAGATAATCCTATAAGCAGCGATGGAAGCAAATGATGCTACTTTGTCAGGGAGTCCTCATATTCCCTCTACGAATTCCACAAATGGGGGCATTCCTCCTCCTAACTCACCTTCGCAGGTTCGGGCCACCATGGTCTCGACCACCTCTACCTCGGGCAGTGGTTTGATTACGTCCATTGTGGAAATCATTGCACATTTATGTAGAGTGTGACGAGCCCTCCATTTATATGGGATGCCTAATTTTGACACGAACTCGGTCCTTTCCTACTCCACACTACAAACTTTGGGTCTGGGGGCAGGGAGCCCAACCACTCCTCTGCAAGGGTCCATGGGCGACACCTCAACCCCTTATAATGATTTCCCTTACGGCAGGGGTCATATACCTCCATCGTCTCCCTCGCTCAGTGACACTCCTCACCAACCCATTTGGTCGACCATGAACTACAACCTGTCCAGAGAAGGTAATCAAGGACCTTCTTCTAGTACCACACCGGTGGGTTCTTTGTTGTTCTCTTTTTCCGATGTGTTTCGTAACAACACATTCTCATCAGATGTTGTCTCGGCCAGGGGAAAACCTATTTTTGGATCACAAAATCCTGTGCAGGGGGCTATTCCTGCACATGGGGTACACACTTCTAAAGGACCTTGGAATCCTTGGTAGGGATCAGTTTCCTCGTCAGGGATGCCGACCGGGGGAAACCCCTTCCATGGTCAATGGAACCCCGGGTAAGGCTCTGGACCTATGCCCATCGGATTGGCATGGGGAAACCCTTTCCATAACCTTTGGAACACTACGTCAGGAGAAATCCATTCTTAGCGCTCAACGTCCTACTATGGGAGTCAACCGATGATATCTCAAGAAGCGCAACATCTGAATTCTGACCTAGGCCATGGTTTTTACTAGAACCAAGGCAACCAACCTAAATTTTCTTGGAAACCTGGTGCCAGCCAAATCCTAGGCTCCTATCCTCTTGTACATACTCAACAACCTAAGCTACCATTTCTAGAAACTTTTCATTTGCCAGACTTGTCAAGATTATTGAATGACCCAATCTGTCACAATCCACGTTGGCTTGCTATGCCGACCAAGTTTCCCTTGGACATTCCAAAGTTCATGTGACCACTTTTCACCTATGGTGCTCATCTAATTCTTTGAGGGATGACTCCGTCCAGTTGCGTCTGTTTCAACACACTCTTATCGGGGGTGCCACGAAATGGTACATCGAGCTCGATTTCTCAAGATACTCTACTTTTGGTGAATTGGAAATGGTTTTCTGAAACCATTTTGAATTACCTGTGAGATACGATGCCGACACGGAACTGTTGGCCAACTTTGAGCAGACAAAAGGCTGACCATATCTCTGATCACATCCGAGAATGGCAGCGCTGGAAGAGTATGATTAAAGTACCAGTTCCACCAACATTCCTGCTGGAATGGTTCCTTAAGTATTTGGTACCCCAACTATCCAAGGGCGTAGCAACGTCGGGGGTCTTTTCAAAGGAAGAAATGATAATGAGAGCTCAACAACTAGAGCTGATTTACTCTCAGTCTGGTTTTCTTTATGAAGTTTTTCCAGATGCCCCACGGTATATTCTTGATAAGACCAGACACAAATCTGGACCACATGCTGATGACATTGTTGGTTTAGCACAAGAAAATCCCACTGATCCATTGTCAAACCAATTGCAACAATTGTTGAAACAACAGATAATGGCCAACCCAACTCCTAGTTTGGCTTCTCCCCATGCTCAGATGTCGGATATACACAACGTACAATCGACGAAACCAAAGGCTAATCAGCAGGATAAAGGGAAGAAAAAACAATGAAACAAGTGTAAGGGGGATAAGAAACCCACCAAACCCACCAATAGTGCTAGCGGGGGAAACATAGAGAGAAAGAAGTCGAAGTATCCGTGCAACCTTTGCACATAAGACCACCCGACTCACCTGTTACCTTGACTCATGGAGGCCCAAAATTTATTGACACAATAACAACCTGCAGTGTTAATGAACCCATTTCCTCATGGGAAAAATTTAACTCAAGCCTCTGCCACATGGATGGGGGAAGTCAGGGACCCCCTTCGTCGACTAGCAATCCCTCTACTTCGAATGTCTATATGTTGAAAGGTGAATCTCATATAGCTACTAGGGCACATGATTACGGAACACCAAGTACTGTTGAAAAGGGTAAAGAAGCTGAAAACCCATCTGTTCCTCTCCAGATCAATAGAACGATGGGGGAAACAATGACATGCATCCTGAAAGGAGCGTTCAAGAAGGCTTCACATAATCCAAATGCGAGGGCTGCCTAAAACTACTCTGTGGTGGAGGATTTGTCACAAACCCTTTGCGCGATGTCTGCTTTGGAGGTCCTCCATAGCTGCCCTTCACAGAGAAAGGCTCTGCTCACTGCATTAGGATCCGCTGAGACATGTAATACGGGAACTATCACGCTTGATACAACCGACTTGAAGCCTCGTCTCCCATACCACGTCGCATTTCAGATAGTAGTGGCTCACCCCACGAAATCATCTACCCGGAATATTTTCCGTATGGTGGTTGATGAGGGCGCCTTAACATGCATGATTTCATTGGTGTGTTGGAAGGACATAGGCCAACCCGTTCTGTCTCTTTCACCTACCCTTCTTACGACTTTCGATGGTCATTCTTTCAGACCACATGGAATCATTCCTTCTTTCCCCATGCAGTTAGTAGGGAAGACCATGTACGTTCAAATTGAAGTGTTTGATGTGCCTCTCGACTACAACCTCCTGTTAGGAAGGAGTTGGACATATGCCATGCATGCAGTGGTTGCCATAGTTTTTTGGGTCTTGTTGTTTCCACATGAGGTCTGAATCCTGACCATTAATCAATTGTCCTTCTCTAGACCCGACCCTTCATTGGGGGCATCCACGGTCTCGATGATTGATAACCCACATCTTGGGGTCATTAATGTGGGGGTTAGTTTGTTTCCACCTCTCATGGGTACTTTCGATTACCCACCTCCTTTCGGCGATGTCAAAATGATATCGACTGTCCCTCACCAACCTAAGGTTGAAATATTTTCAGTGTCATCGTTCTGCACTACTTACTTTAATGATCCATGGATTCTTCCTTCCCCATCAGCCGCGATGGAAGGGACAGGGCACCACGACATGTCCATGCCCTTGTCTGCGATAGAAGTTGTGTACTCTATAGTCCAAAAAGCTTCCACTGACCCCGATCTGACTCCCGCATAGGAGTTAGATCCAGTTCCTGAGCCTGCCTGGTCTCAACGTTCCCTTGCCACTATCGATTCCTTTGACTTGGTCTTTCCCTTTGAAGAGGCAATTTTAAAGGCATTGACTAGTCCAGACAGACCCTGGGATGATCTCCATCACAGATCATATTTCCTCCCAGAGTTAGGAAGAATAAAGGCAGGAGAATTTTTGTTGACTATGACTGGAGATAGGTCTTGTCCTATCAATCCTATGGCTACGCACGCAGTTTATGCCGAGGGTAATATGGAAACCATCACTAAAATGATACCTATTGATATCTCTAGAACCCATGGCGTTGTGGAGAATTTCTTCGTCGGAGCAGACTATTCCCCTGAGGAGATTCAAATCTATACAGATTTATTTAAAGAATTCTGTGACATTTTTTCTTGGTCTTACGAGGAAATGCCAGGAATTGATCCAAGGATCGTCGAACATGAAATCACAAATTATCCTGACGCCAAGCCAGTCCAACATAAGCTTTGTCTGGTTAATCCTCCAAAGTAGCAACTATTAAGGCTGAAGTAGAGAAACTACTCAAATCTGGTTTCATCTACCCCATCCAATTGAGTCAATGGGTGTCGAATCCCATTCCAGTCAACAAAAAGTAGGGTACGATTTGCGTATGTACGAACTTCCATGATTTGAACAAGGCCTGTCCAAAGGATAATTTCCCCACCCCATTTATTGACCGGATTGTCGATGAATGTGCAAGCTGTGAGGTCTTTTATTTGATGCATGGTTTCTCGGGATATAATCAGATGCAGATAAAACCCGAAGACCAACATAAAACAACTTTTATCTGTCCATGGGGTACGTTCAGTTATTGGAATATGCCTTTTGGCCTTAAAAATGATGGAGCCACTTTTTAGTGGGCCATGTCTTTTGCTTTCCACGATCTCAAACACCTAGTTGAGGCTTATCTCGATGATTTATCATCACGATATTGTAAGAGAGATGATCATCCCACACACCTCTAACTTATCTTTGAGCGGTGTCTCTACCATCAGATTCGCTTGAATCCAAACAAATGTAGTTTTTGTGTGACATTGGGTCGTCTGCTAGGTTTCATAGTTTCGACAACAGGGATCATGGTCGATCCTCTAAAGGTTGAGGTGATAGTTCAGTTGCCTCCCCTGTGCACAGTCCCTCAGCTTCAGAGTTTATAGGGAAAATAAATTTTTTTATGACGTTTCATCGCAAACTATGTTGAGATCACAAAAGGGTTCATGCGTTTACTAAAGAAGGATGTTCCTTTCCATTGGGATGAATCTGCTCAACGCTCTTTTGAAGTGTTGAAATGTGCCCTCACGTCTGCCCCTCTTCTTCGGTCACCCAACTATAATAAATATTTCTTATTGTATTTGGCCACTATAGAGTCGACCATCGGTATGGTATTGGTTCAGGAGGATGATTCACTTGAAGAACATGTCATTTACTACCTGAGTTGAGGCCTGGTTGGACCAGAACTCAACTACTCCCATGTTGAGAAACTTGCGTTGGAAACAGTTCATGCCGTCCAACGGTTCTGTCACTATATCCTGTTCTGCAAGACCACCATCATTTCCGTTGTGAATCCATTCCAATATGTGTTGACATGATGCGTAATCGACAGAAAGATCAGTAGATGGATAGTTATCCTCCAGAAATTTGACTTGGATTTTGTTTCAACGAAATCCAAAAAGTCGCTGGTCTTTGCAGAACTCATCTCAGAACTTCCGGTTGAGTCAGGTGATGTTATACTAGAAGAGTCACCTATTAAAGGAGATATTTTTTTGATCGCATCTTCAAATCTATGGTATGGAGATATACTAGTCTATCTCTAGAATTTGAAGTGCCCCACCTCTTCTTCTCGTGATGAGTGTCGACGTATACACCATCAGGAAAAAAACTATCTTATTCTCGAAGACACTTTGTATCCTCGAGGTATAGATTGCATCCTTCATCGATGTATCACCCATGAAGAAGAGGAACTTGTGCTTAATGAATGCCACACTGGAGCATGTGGTGGTCATTTGTCTGGGTTGGAAACAACCCAAAAGATTCTACAAAATGGTTACTATTGGCCGACGTTAATCAAATATTGCATTGAATTGGTCAAGAGGTGCCACCTGTGTCAGATATTCTCACGGGAGATGAGGGCACATCCTTCTCTCATGTTTCCCCTCATCACAGTTTCCCCCTTCACCAAGTGGGGGATTGATTATACTACATGCCACCCCCCTTAGCCAGGGGGGCATCTTTATATCATCGTAGCAGTAGACTAATTCACTAAGTGGGTTGAGGCTATGCCAACGTTCAAGGATGATGGAGAGACAACAACTCTCTTCTTGTTTAATCAGATAATAGAAAGGTTCGACGTCTCGAAGGAGATTGTCACAGAACATGGCAGTCAATTTCAGAATAAAATGATGTCAAAGCTAGGGTTGAGACAATAACACTCATCACCTTATTACCCACAAGCGAATGGTCAGGTGGAGGATGTGAATAATTCACTCAAGACCATTCTACAATGAATGATCAATTCGACCAATTCAAATTGGAATTTGATGTTATACTCGACATTGTGGGCCTATCGAATGCATGTAAAGACTGCCACTGGTTTCTCACCTTTTCAACTTGTTTACGGGTTGGAAGCAGTCTTGCCTATAGAATTCCAGATCCCATCTCTTAAGTTGCCAGTACAGTTATTTCCAGACACTTCACCACTTGAGGAACGCTTATTATATCTCAAGAAACTCTATGAGAAATGACGTGATGCAGCCTTGGCTAACAAGGCTCACAAGCAAAGAGTCAAGTGTCAGTATGATCGGTCCATTCATCCTCAGATTTTCTCCGAAGATGACATTGTCCTAGTTTATGACCAAGATAAGGATCCCCTGGGGGTAGGCAAGTTCAAACCCATGTGGTTCAGACCGTTCATTGTGAAGGAGGTATTAAAGAAGGGAGCTTATCGTTTGGTTGACTTTGAAGGGAAAGATTTAACGGATCCTAGAAATGGGCTCTACTTCAAGAAGTGTTACTCGTAGGTGGGTCGCCTTGGGTGACTTCTTGTATATATGTATAGTTCTTATACATTTTAGTTTTTGTCTTTTGTTTTATGGATGTGTCATTTTTGATGTCAACTTTTTCACTATGGAAGATGACAAGTGAATCATATGTGTTCATTAGATTTACGGATGGTGCTATACGACACACTCGGAGGCCTTCTTCCACAGCTTGGGTAATCTTCACACCTCAAGGCCAGTTGTTATCTTGTGGAGGTATCTGTTTAGGTGATTCCACAAACAATGTCGCCGAATACAATGCAGTAATAGAGTTTCTTCGTGAGGCCTTGTCACATGGTATCTCTTACCTCCGGGTCTACTTAGATGCACAATTGGTTGTGTCCCAGTTAAATGAGGTTTACTTCGTTTACGATCCTACTCTACATCGACGATTCCTTAGGTACGCCTCTTAGAACGTTGTTTTGATTATATTACGTATATCCATGTTTCTAGGAGATTGAATCAAATGATAGATACTATAGCTAATCA